>JAHLJT010001596.1:0-30328 GCA_031308135.1 Acheta domesticus
AATATTTAAAAAAATAGTAAATTATTTATTAAATAATATCTCGTTCTCTAAAAGGCCAGAAGCCGAGTAGTAACCTCGCCGAGTTCTTAAAACTCTTGGAAAGCATGTGACCTACAAAATAGAAAAAAATACAAAAATATATTTTTAATAGTTCAAAATAAAAATTTTATAATAATCACTTTGAAGATTATTCGTGCCCTTTCCCTTCAGCTCTCATTTCAATAAGAGCAAAAGGATTCGGGGTTTGCGTATTTCGACGGCAAAACTTTATATTAAATTTTTAAACTTGTTTCGATGCAAAGAAATAGGGTAATCCTCTAATGTGGAATACGTTCCTAATGTGAAGGACCAAATTATCGGACTTGCAATGAGCTGTGATCTAGTGACAAGATTTGGGAATTACTCGGAAGAGCGTAGATCGAGCATAGAAAATGTTTTTTCAGTTGAATCTCTGAGAGAAGTGACAAAGCGTTTCTCTTCAGAGCGTCAACAGAAATATTGGAGCAGTAAACAAAGAACTGTTGTCGCTCGTGTTGCCGTAAATATTAGAATAATTATCTATATTGAAAAAATCCTGTTTCTAGAATATGTTCTTCGAACGATCCGAAAAACGTAGTGGAGAAAGGTGAGCATCAAGAGAGTTTATGTTTTTTGTGTGTGTTTAGGGGCTCCACGGATGAAATTTTGGGAAAACAATAAAGACTATGTCTATTGGCTTAATAATGATATAATCTAAAAAGTTGCACATTTTACAAAGTACATTGGTTGTCTGGATGTTCACTTAAACCTGTAAGCCTTTCACACACAATACCAATCAACATCGCAGTAATTTGTTTGCACTTTCCTGAAAATATCATGCACAAATTTATTGCAGTTAGATTCCAACTTAGTCTATAGGACAAGTAAGACATTGTGCAGACTCCCAGGGGCATTTATAATATTTAATTTCATCTGTGCTGGTTGTAATTCTTTGAAACTGGGATCCATCTATTTAATGTCCAACACAGCGATACGTCAACAAAAATCTCAACTCTCTCTGAATCTAATTTCAGTAGAATAGTTGTGGTGAAGAGACTAGAGTTCTCATCAGTCCCTCACACAACCAGACCTGCACAAAATGCCTTCAATCATTACTTACTCTAGGATGTAGAATACACACACATAAATCAGAAACAATAACAACTAAACAACAAAACACCATTTCTAATATAGAGTCAAACAGGAATAATTCTTTTCGAGCAATGTTCCTTGCACGGCTTGCGCAACGTAACCTCACCAGTAGTTACTCGTTTCCACGACTCGGGCTTTCCAAAAGCTCCTTTGATCCAGGCACTGTGGGCCCGGCCGTGCGGTAATCGTCAGGGTCAGTACTTCGCCTATCCCTGTCACACTGCGATCCGTAACCAAACTCACCACTAACCAAAATGATCACGTATTATGCGATCGCGCGCACCCGCCACCCCAACATGTGGACCGTGTTTATTCCATGAACGTGCTAGCCTCTATATGAGTTCGGAACTCACTAGCCCAGCAGGCGTTGTTTACGTCTAGACGGCCATCGCGCGGGCATTTGAATTGCAAGGTGCCAGCCTCAGGAGAAGGCACTATGTGATTGGTCACAATTTAGTAAGTGGTCGATGTATATCTAAGGAAATATCACAGAATATTAAAGAACATTGAGGCAGATTTTCACCGCGAAACAGCTTGAAGATACGGTCGCGAAGTCTCTAATGTGGAATACGGGCATTGTCCAAATGTAGAATACTAGGAAAACTCGGCAGACGTTGTTGTGCCTTCATCTCCTTCTTTCCCCTCCCATCTCCCTTTCTCATTGTCTCTCCCTCCTTCATTCTCCCTGTCGCTATCTGTATGTCTCTGGCGCTCTGTGTCCCTCTCATTCCCATTTACTTGCAGATTCTGCACATCTCTGAGCAGGTGAGGTAATATCGGGAAGCGCCGGACCAGCAAAAATGTAATTGAATGTTCAAGAAGGTTTCATCCTATATATTACAATATGACAAACGTTTCTTTGAGGCCTTTGGCCTCAACATTGTAGTTTTTAAGGTCATAGAACGCATCGTTTAGGAGATATTTAACGATATAGATTCAAAATGGCGCAGAATGTGTTGCGGGTTGCATTTGACGTAAATACACTCGTCATAAAAAAGCTGCACCCCGAAGGACCCTACTGATTCGCTGCAAAATTGGTGGGTATTTTGCACACCATTCACTAAGCCAATGATTTCGTTTTCACGGTCGCCCGCGCGCTGGGAGGTCGGGGGTAAGGGCGTGACGTCGCGCCCACCGGCCGAGAAAAGAGGGTCTCAAACGGCCGCGCCGGCCATAGCGACATCGGGTAACGTCGTCACAGCGTCACCTGCACGTACACTATGCCTAGCCGACGCGTTCGACAGCCGGTTGTCAGTTAAACGCGTTCGAGAGGAGCCGCATCGAAGGCCGGGAGGCTGGTTGGTTCTGTCACCGCTTTGCACGCCACACCGGTCGTACGGACACACCATCGCTCGCTGTTGGCGGCAATGGATTGAGGAAGGCACGCACACACGACATGCAAGATCTGGACGTCCGCCACGCACCACGAGCATTGAAGACCTACGGATGGTTCGCCACGGGCGACCAAATCCAACGGCAACGATAGGTGCTTCAGCGGTGATTCAGCGGGCTGTGTCGTCTGCACTATCACATCCTTTAAGTGCCAATACCACTGGCAGGCAGTGAGCTCAACGCAGGGCAACGCAGGGTTCGCGTTGCGCAGACCGTTACGACGCCTGCCCCTCACACCCTAGTAACGTCGCTCCAGGGAACGACGGACCTGGAGCCATGCAGACTTGCAGTGGGTCATCATCAGCGACGAGTCCCGCTTCTGTCTTAATGGCGTCGACCACTGGGTCCGTGTCTGAAGGCGGAGTGGGGAGCGCCACGACGAGCGAGTTGTGGTATCCCATCACACGTCCCGCCAGCCTGGTGTGATGGTGTGGGGCGATATCCTATGGTACCCGTTCGCCGTTAGTGTTCCTCACGGGCACCGTGACAGCCGCAAGGTACGTTCAGAAGATCCTTCAATCGGTGGCCCTGCCGTTCGTGGATGCCCACGCCATGCCCTATTTCAACAGAAAAACGCGCTTCCGCATACCACAGCCATCTCCCGAGCATACCTTGCAGCCGTGGATACTCTGCCATGGCCAGCCGCATTGCCAGGCCTTTCCCGATCGAGAATGTTGGGGGTGCTACGGAGCGTGCGAACAGGACGCCACCAATCTGCAAGAACCGCGCGCTGAGGTGCAGGATGCATTGCATGGACTAGCACAGGACTCCGTTAGAGGCCTGTACAATTCCATGCCACGACGTCTGCACGCGTGTGTTTACCAACATGGCTACCTCACGCCAAACTAACATGTACAGTCTGTGGGCGTGTAGCGCAGTAAATATTGGTCCTGCAAACGTGAAAATGTAATCCTTTCGTATGCGTGGTACCCTCTACCTGCCTGCCAAGCGCCATGTAGTGGAATTACAACAGATTTAACAGCACTTGAACCTTCTCGGTGAAATATCATGTAGAAGTGCCAACATTCATGGAGATTGGTCTCACAGTGTTGGAGTTTTAGCTCTTATATAGCTCTCTCTCTCTTTCTATATATAAATATATATATATATATATATATATATATATATATATAGAGAGAGAGAGAGAGAGAGAGAGATATTCCGCATTGTCGCTATGGATAGAATGTAGTTGTTTTTTTGTCTTATAAATTAAATTTTATTTTATAACATTCTATTCTGTATTGTGGATGTGTACGATCCAAGAGCACGACTGATTGGACTCAGCGTCAAAAGTGTAAGGTTAGGGCTCATGTCCATGTGCAGGTAATCCAAAACGAAAATCATCTGCAGGAATCGTCTGCAATATGAAACCAATCATGTATTCTTGCGTAAATAAATGTTCTAGACGTTAATGCGTTTATCATTTGCTAAAGAAAAAAACATTCACTATTCCACTTTAGAAACAGGATGCGTCTAATACGGGATCAATGTAGACTTTTTTTACTTACGAAATATCGTAAATTTCCAATTGTAATCACGCGTGTGTATAAATGACTATTTTAAGTAATTATTTACACTAGTCTTCACATTTGCGCTTATTTGTGAAGTACCTAATTACGCATCAGACCATCATATTCCATCTGATATAAAAAAATCAATGTTTGCTTTATTTTAATCGCTGCCGTACGGTTCACCGGATTGCGATAAAACTTTGTCAACTTCTTGCTTGCACTTGAGCGAAGGCTATAGGCATTGCAGAATGGAAACGTCCATATTTGTGTCTCACATAGACGTAAAATTGGGAGTGGTTGTTGTTTATGATTTATGCGTTTGCGACTCTAGCCCCCATGAACGGAAGCTCTGTCAACCTGCAGCACACTCAAGTCCTAAGCGCGATTTCGCAGCATATTCTACTCCTGGGATTGTGAAATATCGGCCGAAATTATTACTTAAACATTATCTCGAGCAAGAATATCAATTTTCTCCATGACAGTGTCTTAGCAAATGCATGCCCAAACTTGAGGGAGAACGTTTTAAAAATAGGTTACTTGACAACTATGTCCAAACCAGGACATAGACCAAACCCCTACCCACGTAACAAGTAACTTGTGAAGTGTGATACATTGCAATAGCAAAGCATTGCCGGGCCAAATAGTCTTTAATATAATCCCAAAATAAGTCAATAATCCGGTCAAAGGGTTGACGATCAAAACGAATTATTTTATTGATAAAGGTATATCTCAGGTGATTTATTACTGCACGATCTCAATTTAATCGATGCAAATGTGACCAGTGGCTTTCCATACTGCCCCTTGATCTCCTAGCGGCCGTATTTTTAGGCGACCCTTCACCTTCTTGTTATGTATCTCAGAAGAGATCGTTTCAAAATTTTAACGGTCGGTAAACAAGGCTACCCCTTGACACTGTCAGTTGTAAACAACACGGGTAAAACGTGTCAAGACAACTGTTTCTACTTCCGCTAAGATGTGTTTTCGTCATCATTGGATTTCTTCGATAGATGTATTTTAATTTCTATTAGTAATGAAAGTTGTCTTCAGTTCTGTGTAGATGTTTATGCTTTACGGCGTTTCGTCATGTTACTTCATACTGTTCAGGAGTTCATAAATTTCATCATACATCTGATACTAAAAGTTATGTCATGGCGTAACTATTTATGCCCTGATTGCTTGCAGTACGATGAAATGTCAAGATCTCTTGGCTGCAAAAAACGAAGTTCAGTGATCTCATGTTGTATCTAAACATTGTGACATTAAATGAGAGCATTAGTGATGGCCAAACTCTTTTAATTATTTGTAATCGATTAATTATAAGCGAGAAAATAATCAATTTTAAATAATCAATTAATTAGTTGCAAAGTAACAATTCAGAGATTAAT
Organism: Acheta domesticus; assembly: GCA_031308135.1. Lineage (NCBI taxonomy): Eukaryota > Metazoa > Arthropoda > Insecta > Orthoptera > Gryllidae > Acheta > Acheta domesticus. The sequence continues at coordinate 5,459 of JAHLJT010001596.1, forward strand.
GGCATGAATAATCCTTATGTAGGATGGCAAGAATTTCTGTACATTTTTCATGTAATTTAAAGGAAGGGTAAAACATATATAAATAGAGATAGATTGCCTGAATCATCTTCTTTATCTATTACCTGTGGATATGTAAGCTTTAAGGGTCGAAAAATTTCCGACGTATTTCTTCCTGAATTTAGCTGTTTTCCACGCTGTTTACAATTCACAAAATTATTCGTAAGCTTGGTGAACTCTGTCATTATTTACGTTTACCGTGGCTATTCCACTTATTAGCCATTCAATAATTAGCCATTGCATTTAAACAAATGATAGACTATCAAAATCTATTAAAAGTACACACGTAAATAAAGCAATAGGAATCGTCCAGAGCACTGATTTGAAAAAAATAGCCGATAGCGAGACAACGCACTGTTCACTGGAGTCCGGTTCAAAGCGAACTTTCTTTCTTTTATATTTTCTGTCAGAGACTGAAGCAAAGCTGACTGACGATGATCTTCAGACCATCTGGCAGCCCTGTAAATTATTCAACACATAATCAATTGTAGTACATGTGTTTTATTATTTTTTTAAAAATTTGCTTTTTTATGGCCTTTAGTAATTTTGTTTATAGCATTAACGTCTAAGTCATCACCACAGTGGATTGTGTTTGTTTTTTATTATCTTGTAAAATATGCCATACGTAAATAAAAAGTTTCTAGAAAAAGGAACATCAGAGCGGCCCAGAAAAGTGGTCCCCCCTATTTTTAGGCCGCGCATGCCTATATTAGTTTATTAACCCTACACCGAATTTACACCAAAATTGACATTCCACGATCGATCTCACTGATATCGACGCGTTTGTAAATTGAAAAGTTCTTAAATTGTTTTGAGAGGTATGTTAGATGCACCTTTTGGCTGTTTTACATATTTTATCAAAAATAGCTTTTAATTTTTTCTTTATTTTTTTATTAACTGCACCAAGTTACGCCTAAAAAATTGCACTGGGCCTACTTCCAATAAATGCGTATGTGTACCAGTTGCTCCCATTTCGATTTCCTTGAATTTCGTTGGTAGATGAGACTGTTCTTTGATTTATGAATAAATACGCTTGTCTAAACTACACAATTCAAAGATTTAATTGAGAATACTCTGTTTAAAAAACACTAAATTTTGGCACAGTCGGAAGAACTATAAGTAAAACGGAAACTTCTAAGACCAAATCTTCCAAATCAGAAATTTTCCGTATCACTGGCCTTATAGGCATTGTAGCTCCTTTCGATCTTGATATCTGCCGACTTTCTGTACACAAGACACGATTCAAGAATTTTCTAATTGTTAATCAAAGATCTGATAAACTGCTTGCGAATGAATTCATTACTATAATCGGCGACGCACAATTCTAATTATTAAAAAGGCAGTCTTTGACTAATCTAATTAATATTACTCTCTATAAAGAAGAACTAATTATTAATTGATTTGCTGGCTCCTGGAGATCCTATTACAAAGTCATTACATGAAATATTTCAAGCATTGTCTGGGCACTTCGAACCTCCTCTACTTGAAGTAGCAAAGCAAGAGAAAAATTCTACAGTCCACGTCAGCTCGAATTAGATTCGTTGGCAGAGTTTGTCGCAAATTTGAAAAAAACGTCATCAACTTTCGACTTCAATTCACATATGCCGACCGCATTGAGGGACCAATTCATGACAATTTTATGACAAATACTGATTTTCAATCCTTCAATCAAAAAAAGACAAAAAAAATCTGAAAATGCGGAAGGATGTATGTTCAGATGCAGAGTTCCGGGAAAATGTGAAACAATGTTTTTAAGGTTAGAAATGCGTTTTGTATCTCCGAATACTTCGATCAGCTTCACTTTCCCGAGCGTGTGTTAGCAGGGGTAGCACTGCTTTGCCTTGCGTAGCAGACTGTTACATTCAGAACAAGAATTAAATGTTAAATACGTGTCGAAAAATATCCAAATTACTAAAAAATGCTGATTCTACATAGATAACTAGTAGCGCTACAGAATGGCACGTACTTTCTCGCATTAGTTTTCTATTTCCTTGGGTCTGAGCTATTCGGAATTGCAACAGGCTCGTGCCAGCTGCCATCCATCGCCGCCCAAAATACATTTTTTTGACATTATCTTAAGTATTCGGTTTCCTAATGGTAGAACGGAAATATTAAGTTTAGAATATTAAAGAACAGTAAAACCTAGTCTTAAAAGACAAATTTATTTGTAAAATATGGAGCCATTTTTAAGAAAATGGCATTTAAGCGCTACTAAAAGTGCGAAATTTGAAGCTCTTTTTCACAGAAAACTTTTGAGTTTTCGAAACACTTCATGGTAGTCAGTTGAAGCATTTAACTTACAAATACAAAAGTGTTTAGAAATTGCTAGTAATGTGCATATTAACGATGTGAAAGATCTTTGAAGAAAAAACGAATTTGTATAATTTTTGAGAAAACAAAAAATTACCCCAAACTGAACTTTACGCCATTTTAAAGAGTGCAATTAGCACTATCGGTTCGAAAAGTTTGGAGAAAAAATTCGGAGACATTTTTGAGAAAATGGCGTTTGAGCGTTTCTGAAAATGCGGAATTTTGAGGATTCACAGAAAACGGTTGTTTTCGACAAACTTTTTCAAAATCTCAAAAATGTTCTGTGAAAAAAAAGCTTCAAATTTCGCATTTACAGTAGCGGTTAAACATCGTTTTATTAAATACGGCTCCAAATTTTTCAAAAGAAATTGCCATTTAGGACGAAATTTTACTGTTCTTTAATATTCTTAAAATAATATTTCTGTTATACTATTAGGAAAACGAAAAATTAATAAAATGTCAAAGAAATGTACTTTGGGCGGCGATGCAAGAGAATGTGGTGAGTCCGAAAATCTAGCCGATACTAAAGGAAATAGAAAACTAATACGGGAAAGTCTGTGCCATTCTGTAGCACCACTAGTTGCTATCTAAGGTTCCAACTAAAAATAATATATTGTGCTGTTCTTACGAAAAAATGGTTTAAAGAAAATAAAAATTGCCTATGTCTGTCACAAAAGTTTGCAAAAACTACTAATGTTTTTGATTTTTTCAATTTTCGAAAAATGAGGGTATTTAGCCAACACGAGTTGGCTGACAATTTTTTAAGCACCCTTCAGACTATCAAAAAAAATTTCATCAAAAACGAGATGAGACCAAAGGAAATAGAAAACTAATACGGTGAAGTCTGTGGCATTCTGTAGCACTACTAGTTTTGACTTGTCTCCCACGTTTATATTTGCATTAGCGGTAATTTCTTCACATTATTGCATTTATAAGTGCATGTGCTTTAACTAAGTCTGATAAATTTTTTCGAAAACTGAAATGGTTTCTATGAAAATGATCCCGAAATTCCCATTTTCAAAACACTCAAAAGCTATTTTCCCAAAACGGCTCCAAATTTTTTATTGCGGTTTTTGAACGAATATTGTTAAATGGAGTGAATAACATGACATAAATGTCACATTGATGTATTCTTCAATTTTTTCAAAAGAACACAAACATTTGTATCTTTGGTTTTGAAATATATCTCACTTCATTAATATTCGCATTAACAGCGATGTGTATACGTTATTGCATTTGTAGGTAGAAGCGCTTCAAATTATTACAAATTAAATTTTTCGAAAATTCATGTTTTCTGTGAAAAAGAGCTACAAATTTTGCATTTACAGAAACACTTAAACGACATTTTCTCAAAAACAGCAGAAAATTCTTTAAAAAAAATGTCCATATTGCGACAACCTCGTCTCCAGTTGGGCGCGGAAAACGTGGCAGTCGGTTCGCTCAGTGGGTAGAAGGGCGTGGCTAAATTGATGATGATGGTGGAAGTCGGTGGCCGGTAAGAAATGAGAGACTTGTAATCATGTTAACAAACAAGTGGAATTTATTCAGCAAAGAAAAGAAAAATAGGTCATGATAGTACCACTCATGTCGGCGAGCATGCTCTCCTTTTCCCCAATTCCAAAATTACATGCACACAAAAAAATTGAAAGGTGAAATTATTACAATAAATTTAACAAACTTCCACACTGATTCCTTCTTGATGGCCAAGCATGGCCGGGAATCTTAGCTTCTCCGCCTGGTCAAAAGGTAATGGAAATTGTTCTCTCAACTGTTTATCACTTTTGACCACGGGCGCGCCTGAAGGGCGTAGTACCGCCTTAGCGGGGCGACTTACAAAACCAACCAGCGGGTTGAATGACCTGACCTGGCCAGCTGGCGGGGAGGGCGTCGGGTTCGGCGCGCACTCTGAGGGCGCCGCTCGGAGGGGTAGAGCGAGCAGGTCGAATCAGGTAGCGGATGCCGGGCTCTTGAGTGTCGACCAAATACACAGCGCCGTTCACTCGCAGCTACTAATCACCCTATAATGTCTGCCTGACACAATGATCTCATCACCTTCAGTCCACTGCTCTGCACTTTGGAGATCGCGGCAAGTTCGTAAGTGATCTGATTACTTCACTACAACACGCTCAAGCACGAGTACGAGTCAGTCACTTTCCCTGCGCGATTCTGATTATAAATGAGGCGTCTCAAAATTCACGGTCTACGGCTGTTTAGAGACCGCGCACATATTCTCCCCTGATGAATTTAAGCTTTCTCACAAGTTGAACACAGAGAAAAAAATATCTCTCCGGCGCCGGACGCCGCAGTGATCACGACCGGCCTCTCTGACTGCCTCTTACGTTCTCCCTCGATGCTGCGTCCGCGAAGTCCTTCGAGCCTCCCTTCCCCCACCAAATTCATCCAAAATGTTCTAGAACTTTCGAGAATTTCGCTTAAGTCCGGCGGCTATTGGCGAAAGGGTAGTGCGTCGCAAAATAATTTCGTCCAATCATCGGAGGTTTTCGAGCCGAGAATTGAGAGAGAAACCTGCACTCGTTCCCTCTCACTTCAATTGTCTGTCAAACAGGGGTAGTAGCCGGGGGAAGAAACTGAGAATCTCAAGGGAGGAGGTGAGCGAGGGGTGCCGCGGAAAAGTACCGGAGGGCAGGCTCGGGCGCACGTGCAGCTCCCTGGCGTCTCGAACACTTGTACGTGTCTAAAGGGGGGCGGGTCAGCGGGGGGCTCGGACAGAATCCTGGCGCCGCCACCGATCTCTCTGTCGTGCTTCGTGGAGCAATTCTCGTGTTTGCAGCCGTAATTAATTCGGTGCCACTACAATATAAGACGAGGTATTCTTTTATAATACCGTAAGTGACATTTCAGTTCTACCTTTAGGGGACTGGAAAATTGAGAAAATGTGAAAAAATGTTCTTTGGATGGCAATAAATGGAAAACTAGGAAGAGAGTGGGGCAAAATCGAAAAGCTAGTCCTGACTAAAGAAATTACGTTGTTTAAGTACACAATAACTGCAATATCTTTGTGTTACGATTTGGTGTTTTTACCTTATTTATGTTCAATTTTATGATTTAAGTTTCTATCAATTGTAAGTTTATGTTTTTATAGTTTATGCCTAATGATATGGTCACATGTGTCACAAAAGTTTGTACTCACCTATATTTCACATTCTAAATTGAATGTTCAATGTGAAAGTATTTCAGTATATCTGTCGTGTTCTCGCATGACATTCAAGTTGGCGTGCAAGCAGCAGTGCAGCGCGCTCTCTCTTGAGGGTTGTCATCAGCGGTGGGCACAGCCCAACGGACACGAGCTGGGAGGCAAGTCTCTCGCCGCTCGGCGCCGGCCTATAAGAGGGGCTAGCCGGCACCTCAAACAAGTCTGCTAAGGGTTTCAGCGAGTGAGTAGCGAGTCGACTAAGTGAGCGCCTGGTGTCCTGAGACGGAGTCCAGCCTGCGGAAGGGAGTAGTCCAAGAGGAGGCCCGGGATCGCCCAGAGAGAGGCGACGCGAGTCTACAAGAGCGGTGAGTCTTCGTGAGGTCCTCTCACGAACAGTGCCGGGAAGGGCACGGAGGCGACTACCACGTGAGAGTGGGAGAGTCACCCTCCCATACTGGGGACGGTCCAACAGGGGCCGCGACCCTTGCAACCGCAGCCATTGATCTGCTGGACGAGGGAGTTTCTCAGCGGAGGAAATGATACTGTAGTTACGTAACCCACTCTACACAAGCCGGAGTGATAACACTGGCAATGCAGCACTCGCTCGGGATAGCCGGCTGACTGCCCGGCCGTCCCGGGCCTTAGCCTCCAAATTTTTTCAGGTGTCTTGTATGCTATGGCACTATTTTCATGCTACATGGCTGATTTGCATAATAAATAAGATCTATACAATCAGAAATTTGCGAGCTCAGAAGAGCACGCTCAACTGTACCCATATTAACTCAGTTTACAAAGGTTAAAGTTAAACCTTTATTTTAAAGCAAATAAGCATAATACTTTTAAACTAGAAAGATGAATTGCTTTGTCTAGGGGCAGATTTAGGGTTATTGACAATTCAAAACAGAGAATTGATTTGATACTTCCATTTATTAAATATCATTTCATTTTTTCCTTGAAACACATAACTTTCTTTTCTTTTTATTTACATTTTGCAAAGCATCATTCTTACGTTTAACATAATTATTAATGAATATATTGGTAACAGTATTATTAAGTTTATCATAAATGTTGGAATGAGGATTTATGAGAAACCAATAATCATTGATAAGAAATGACAAGGCATTATCAGAACATACCCCTTCTTTCAACAGTTTCTGAAAAACATTCTTCTGTTTGCCTCCTTTTAGAAATAAGGCTCTGAAATACGTGTAGTCATTAAATTCCATGCATATTTACAACACAGGATGGGTATATTAAACCACCTCTATTCAAAATATCAAAGTAAAAACTATTATAATGATCAGATTTTATCAGATAAATGCAATGCAAACAGAACAGAGTTTGTTCTGCTTTATGTGATACATAGCCACAAACATAAAGAAATCCTGGTTTCTCTAACACATCATTATCGTCCACAAGTTGAGAAAAATTACCCTCAAAATCATCACGAAAAGAACACTTTTTAACATGAGGCAAATCTTCAGTATCTGTGTCAAACATTTCAAGTCTAAATTTAATACTACCATAACGAGCAGATGTTAGCCTTACAAACTTTTAACCCTTGTTTAGAATATTTTTGAGAAGATGCAGTGTCATACATTAAATGGACTTTATTCTGATCATTTTTGGCAGCAAATAAGAAGGAATATTTATTTTGGGAATTTTCTGTGAGCTTTGAAAACAAGTCTCTATTTACTTTATTATTGTCACAAATTATAGTTATCACTTTTAATCTACAGTTCACTATCTAGTGCAATCCTTCAAGAGTTTTTTCATGTAACTCTTTTCCAGTAGTATCTTTTACTGGATATAAACAAATTATTTCTTTCATCCCACCAAAAGCAGAAGAAACTAAAGATGCTTGAACAGTCTTAGCTCCCTCTGAGCTTACAGAATTTTCTGCTGAAAGATGAATTTACATAAATTTCATATAATTGGAGAGTAACAAGTTTCTTCTTTTCAGTGAGTTTGTTAGCAATAATTAAAAAAATGAGAATTATTACAATCATTATATGGGGATATATTAAAAGATGACACCAAATTCTGTGTATGTTTGGGATGAGTTAAGTATAAAATATTATTCACCCCCAGGATACTTTATGCAATCTGAGACTATTCATATATCAAAAATGAATATAGCATCATATCAATAGAATATTTACGCTTAGTCATCCCACACATCAACTGCTCATAATGAAAAACAATCAGCTTGACATTTACAGCTCCCTCTGAAAATTTTTTCTATATCATTGACAGATTCTTTCAGTTTAATTAAACTATTTTCAACATGAGTATCAGATCCTATATCAACATTGACATACCTTAGTAACATATTTTGCAGTTGTGATCACCTTGTTAGCTTCAGCTTCGAAGGTAATACCCAATTCAAAGCATTTGCACATATGATATTTTGATTAACACACACTTGGACAATCAGGTCACTGTCTATTATAATGCTTGTTAACACACTAGGAATTCCTTCAACTGACAAAGTCTAAAAATATAAAACAGCATTTGCTTTTACACTATTCCACTTGTCCACTCCATTAAGTCATTAAATTTTCACACAAATCATCTAAGCCTTTAATAACATCACGTGCTAACCACTGTTCATTTCTCTTCTTAAATTCCAATTCAGCAGTCTTTCTACTTTCTTCAGGGTCTCTACGGGTTTGCTCATTTCGTGTACGCAAATACTCCGGCAGATTAGGGAAATATCTTGGGAATGGAGTGTTACTCAATGTTGGTTGAGAACGAGGATATTTCTTATCAATGCCATCTGAATCTTTATATACATCAAATTTTATAATATCTTTCCTGAAATGTTTAATGCACACGATTGATCGTTTCGACACCAATCCTTCATCGAAATTTGTTTAACCCACACCTTGTGCCTTTCTGGGTCAGAAAGAAATTTGAAAACTGTGATATACTTGTTTTCAGAAGAATCATAATTACTCTGACAACCTGGATTTGTCAGGCATCTGAAAAATGACGATAAAAATTATATAAAGAAAAGTATCAAAAATTGAAATAATCAACTTAACTCGATCAGGCCATACTTTTACGATTCTAATGATACGTGTCCACTAAAGAGTAACTAGCGCGAGCTAGTCTCGAGAGAAACTCGCAATACCCTGTCCACTTGCGAGCGATTCGCAGAAAATTCTGCTTTTCGAGAGTGCACTCGCCGCGCCCCTCTCGAGATTACCTCTCACATGCCTGTCCACTGGAGAGCAGTAGGCTCGCGATAGAGATACGGGAGTTAAGATGGAGGCGAAAAAGAGAGCAGCGGCGGCTTTCGTTACTTAATTTGCGTCTTGCGAAACAAGAAAAGTACTCGGCGAGAAAGTGGATTGATCATGAAGCACAAATGAATTCTTGTTTGACACTTGTCAAAGAATTTGAAATTGAGGATGCGCAACATTTTAGACAACGTACATTGTTTAACCTAGCCTCAAAAATTCAAGAACACGCACAAAAGGTAATTTCTACTGGTGGGTTACATTTTTAAACATTTTACTTGAATATCAAATAGAAATAATGACATAATAGGAGCCCGAGAGTAATTGTTTGCTTAACTGATTCTGTAAAATATGAATTTTCTTCATACGTTTTTCATATAGGTACGTATAAACTGAGTAATATATGTAGAACAGAGTTATGTAAAGCTGCGAAAAATCGTTTCGATATTTCAACATCAATTAATGTTTTGTGGTGGCTTGATACCAAAAAAGTGTTTTTTTAATTTATTTTCAAAACGCACGTCCTTCCTAAACATTTCGAACGATTTTTTCCAAAATGAATATTCCCCGGTCGATTTGGCCCGACCCGAAGCTCTGTGATTTTGAAGAACATTCTTTAAATTTTGAGGGTACTTCACATGAAGCCCATGGGGCATTTTCGAAATTTTCTTTCAATTTCGTGGAATACGTACGAGAGTCGGTGCCATTCCATAGCACTAATTTACTTCAATGATATATTTCATTTCTTGTGCAATTTTAACTAGTGCATCGTCTTTTTCCTCCATTACCAAGACGGAAATGCTGTACCACAGAATAAAAGAACCCTCATTTAAGATCAGACGCGTAGTCTTCTCATCATTTGTCATTGAAATACACGGGATTTTCTCCCATTTATTTATTATATCATCCTTTTCTCATCTGCCCACTGCTTGGTAGCGGCCATAGTGAGACAACAAACGCCGAAAAATCGCAGACGCTCTCAGGCACTTCCAACACGTTTGGAATGCTGAGAGCAAGACGGTGCGAGTCCTCGCACAGGCATGTCCACTAGCGAGTAGTTCAGATGGCGACCGCTCTCCGCGAGCATCACATTACTCTTGGTTGCCTTCTCTCAGAACTGTGTCCATTGGCGAGAAATGCTCTCGACACAAACTCGCGAGAGCGTAGCTCTCAAGTGGACACGCACCTTAAAGTTCGTAGCTCTTAGAACAATATAATTCGATCCACCACTAATATAAATATATTATAGCTGTTTCTATACTTACGGTCGAAATTACAAAGAAACACAACACTTCAAATCATAATATGAGGCGTAGAAAACAAAATAAACAAAGTAAAACCTGGTGAAACCACACAAATTTGCCGCAATGCAATACCGCCAGCCACACGGACCAGCCGACTTCACAGTGTTGCCAAAACGAATCCCTCCGGCTTGTGTAGAGTGTGCTGTGTTACGTACTATACATGCACTCATAAGGCGATATATCGGATGGCCTTTATTTCTGGATGTTCAATTTATATGTGAAATTATCCTTGCTTGTCCGTACAACGTGCTGCAAGAATTATAACAGTTGAGATTTATTCACGTTTGTTTCTTTTATAGTATTGAGAAAGAGTTACAGTTCCTGATTATCAAAACAAATGTTGCTGTGCACTGCAGGCCCTTCGTTTGAATTTGTTTGTACATTTTCAAATGATGTCTGACGTGAAGGCAGAAATGGCAATATTATAGTATTATGTAATCGTCCCAAATAATGTGAGTAAGTATGAGCCGTTGTAGCACCACTAGTTTTTACATATTTTGCATATTCTTAAATCGTAATTATTTTTGATTCGAAGTTTTATATATTTCATTTTTCTTGTTTGAAAATCAAGAAATTGAAATTGTAGTAAACGGTTGAAGTATTGTGTTCCAAAATTTCACTTGCTATTTTAAGTCAGTCAAATTCAATATGGACATTTTAATAACCGTCTACACTGGCTCAGTGGCCGCATCGTTGATCGTGATGATCTAGGGTAGGAGTGGTGGATTTTCGACACTAGCTAGATAGCTGGTTCGAATTCAACCTATGGAGGTTTGCAGCGGCCAGCTGCTCTGATCGGTATTTTTTCATCGTATCTCCAATCAGTACCAGGCGATTGTTGGAGCAGTACCCCAAATACGGATAGTGATATTTAGTCTCTGACGTCACCCTAAACAATGTACTAGTAAGATGTTTACAAGCGAAGAGTGGACTGCCAGTAATTTCAGCGTCTAGCTCGCGGGCATCGTTACTGTGATGTCACCGGAGCCAGAGCTAATTGTTCTCTGTTTAGACTTGCAGTGTTGTCACTCATTAACTTACGCCTGCAGTAAACTAAAATAACCAAATATTGTTTTGCGAAGGAAATCGCGTCGTAAAAGTTAGATGCCCCCACGTGGTTTTCTATTTCCTCATACTTTTAGCTGAATTAATATATAAACGAAGCAGAGAAAGCCGTGTCTGTGAGTTCGTTGTCAACTGTAACAGCAAAGGATATCTTAATTAGCGAATTGCCAAATGAACATGAATTTTCTATAAAAATTTCGTATCAATATCTACAAGAGACTTTGATTATATGTTGGTTCTAGTGGAACTCCTTTTAAAAATTCACATTTAAAAAAATGAATTCCTGTTAGCTAGCTGGTCTTCAGCAGACACAATTTCTACACATCAATGCGTCAATCTATATTACCCGTTGCAAGATACGTCTTTGTATTGGGATCGTTAACCATAAATTTGGACAAATTCAAATTTGATATTCATAATTGAAGTGCTAAACAAATGTAATTCATTGCGGAAGGCTGACAACAAACTAAAATGAAGTTCAGTTGTTGTAATTTAAAAACAAATTTCATAAAATATTTGTTCGTTTCATAGAATTTTAATATTTCATAAAAATAATTGAAGGTATAAAGTTTTGAAAAAAATAATTGCAATGTATACAACAATTTGTATTATGTATGCTGAAAAATGTATTATATTAAAGCTTAGCAGCAACATTCTTTCTGTCTCCTGAAGAATTTATTAGTACATAATTGTTCAAGCACAGAAATGATACTCAATAATACATTACACAATCTAAAAAGACTTTCATGATCGAATCGATCCCAGATAAAGGAAGAATAACAGAACAAGACAAAATAAGTCTTGAAGCTGAATTGGTGTCTCCAGAAATAGGAAGAATATTCATTTCCATACTTGCAAGAATTTATAGTTGATGTCATTAAAATAATACAGGGAAAATAGAAAAATCATTGTAGAATATAAATCTAGCCCTCAGCACAAAGAAGTTAGTATTCTGTGAGCATCCGATATATTTGTCGTTGGTTTGTCTGGTATATTTGTCTGATATCAGACTATTAGCACATTTTTTCCGGCGCGGACTTATATCTTTTCGCCCAGCTGGGAGTTCTTTAAGGAAATTAGCAGCTTTCCGCCCGTTATGAGCGTTCCATTGTGGTGCAGGGGGGGGCCCAAACATGAATTTCGCTCGTCCCACTTAAAAAAAATTGATTTTACCGCTGGGTACGCCCAAATACCTAATTTTGCCCCGAGGGAAATACATATGTGTGATTGAATTGTGCAGCGCCCTGGTAGCAGCAGCTGCCTCAGCGCCGCCGCCACCGCCCCCGTCCCCTCACCTTGGGAGGAGAGGATCAGCTGCTGACCGATCTAGCCCGGGGCACTTTTTGGGGCTAGTGCGGTGGGTCGCGCGGGCAGTTTTGGTGCAGTGGGGTCTGGCACTATGATAGCATGGTGTGATGTGGCGTGTGCAGAGGTTCAGTGGACTGTTGCCTTTGACCCGCTATTCGCTGCAGCGGACCAGTACACGGAGTGAGAAGACGCTGCGCGGTAACTTATTTACGCAGTACAATTTTCATGTGCCCCATTGACCTCTTCTCCACCTACTGCTGGAGATAAAAGAGTATTATCAGATAGTAGTGTAAATTGATGTGAAAAGTCAGGTAGTGTAATTTGCTCTTTAGTTTTTCTTTGGATGTTCAAGAATGCTTTGAAGAGCTTTGAAAAAAGTTCAGTTTTCGATTTGTGAATTTGCTATTTTTTTCCTTTCAGAGTAAATGTGCTTGTCACTATACGTTTCCCTCTTCATTGTAAGAGTTTTGAAAATTGTTAGAGGTGTTTCCTTCCCTTGACACAGACCTACAAAAAACTTAACATTCAAATAATTTAATTCAATAAAATGTGTATCTGCCATTTGGTACGACATTGACTATTAAATTATTATGGTCATTTAGAACGCAGAAAATCAGTCTCCAACCCAAAGCTACCCTGAACCAACGAGTTGCAAGAATTTCATAGTAGTGGTATTTAAATGTCACTATCTATTTGGCCATTTGAGTGTGTGTAGCGTATGTGGCCTGGTGTCAAACATTTTTGAATTACTTGAATTTTGAATTACAAATATTTGGAGCACTTACTTCTCTTGTGTCCCAATTTAGGGGCAATTTCATATTTTGACAACTAACTTGATTTTTCGTTGGGAATTGTCGTCGAGGCATTACACACGCACACACACAATGCACTACACTTCGGAGAAGTAGTCAGGAGATGAGAGTTAGTGCCGCTGGGGACGGAGCTTCTGTGGAGGAGATGCACGTAAGGGAAACCCCGGAACCCAACATGAAGATCTATCCCGGATCTTACGTTCCAGCGATAAGGAACAACCCATCTCCAAGCATGCACACTTCCGGGTCATTCCGGAAATGAAATGCATTCCATGAACTACACTTCCGGTAATGTCCTAACTAGTCGATTCGTCCGAAAAAAAAAGCATGTGACAAGCGACAAACCGAATCGTGTCAAATGAATGGCAAACTGGTCAAAACTGAGAAGAACTTTATTCAAACGTAAAGCATTTCAAATAGACAGTTGCACTAATGCCTGGTTTTGAATTTCTGCCCCACTGCGCACAGCGCCGCCGCCGCCGCATCCGCTGGGCAGGTGCAGCGCGTGCTCGTTAGGCAGGGCGCGGCCGCCGCGACGCGACGCGACGCTCCCCTTCGCCGCCGGCACGCTCACCGCCGCCCTGGGGAACGCCGCCCCGCCCGTCTGCGGGCCCCGCCGCCCAGAGCCCCACATCCCACAATGCCTTCCTAATTATGCGCGTGCATTAAGTCACAAGTGCGTACGCAACACATTTTGCATCATTGTAACTCAGCGCTGCCCACCCCCCTTACGAATCTCATTAAAGCGCAAGCGGGATAAAAGCACCGTAGTTACGAATGCTTTCGTAGCATTCTAAAACTTTTTTGGGGCTACACAACTAATTTCATAATGTGAAACTCATTAATCGAGAGGGATATCTCTTATTAGATCCATTGCACCAAAATGGTCAATTTTTAATTTGGTATATTTTTTATTAATTTATTTTCTGATCTCTATTTTGTTCCATTAGTGGTCACCTAGAAATTGCAGATTGTTGGTAATACTTGGTCTTGTAGTGGACACTATTCTACCCGCTGAACACGTTCCGGGACCAATAAGTCCAAAAACTATCAATTTTCCGAAACTCTTTGGATCGGTTGAAGTTATATTTTCCGAATTTTGCGTTTTATGACGCTACCTCTGTCGCAGTGGCAACTACTAGTCCTAATTATTATTCTTAACTCCTAACCCTAATTATTATTGTTATTATATCATTATTATTACTATTTCATTTTTTTGCAATAATTCTTGTGCTAATTTTTCTACCCACCAAACTGAGTTCCGTCACACTGGACAATTGGACACTGGAACACATTCAAATTTTGCATTTGAAGCTCCACAATACAATGGTATTTAGAAGAAAGTTAAAATCCCCGAGAACAGCGAACAATTAAGAGTTAGACTTCATTATTACGTCACACGATGCATGAATGTTCGTAGATAGTAACACGAGTAATAGGTTTTGTAGCATAAAAGAAGTGATTAAGTCAACATGTTCACTCTTTACTGAGACTATATTTGGTGATAAAGTAAGACTCTGTGACTGTATCAATACCTTTAAGAGAAGACGTTCATTCCCAGCAATATCAGAATTTATCTTTCATTATATTATTGAAATAGAGCACTGACTTGGTAGTAGTACCTAGGTCCTTAAAAACGAATTGCTAGACAATACAAACGTCATGATTAAGACCAATATTCAGCCTCCATCGTACAGAATCCATTCTTTTAACATTTATTTTATCTTGGCGGATTGAATGTCTGACAATAAATCGTTCGTCATGGTACTGCATACTTTCTCTGTTTACCCCTTTTGCAGTGGTAATCGATATCAAGAGAAAAGTTAGACTTTCCTTTGAAGATTGTCCATTGTCATTCCATATGACTGCATGACCCGGCCACGATTCCAAATTGTAGCTTCATCGATGTATTAAAAGCAGCCACAGTAACTCTATGCGTGCCTGACTTTAAACATCAACTCCCGCAGAATGTCACTGGGAGTGTGTCGTTTCATACAAAATGTGGACAATCGTGACAGAGATTCCATGCATTTCCGAAGATTTATAAGATTACCCTCCAAAATTCACGGTGACCTTGATACACCCAAGCAGTTTAGTTAGTTCAAATGATGCCAATGGAGCGACTCTGACAGTGAAGAACTCCAATGGCCGACGGAGGCGTATTTTCGACACTAGCTAGATCTCTAGGTCAAACTGAGTCTCTGCCTAGCGGCAGGCTGCTCTGCGTCTTCCGTGGTTTCTCCAATCGAGTAGTACCTTAGCGAATGAAAGGGATTGCGCGATCTTCTCATCCTGCTTCTTATCCCTTCCCTGCCTTAATACACATACCCTACTCTTTCACACATGTCAGGGGACCAGTCGGGAGCTTAGAGTTTGCCCCGGCTGAGGCGGTGTCCTTCTGGCGGAGGTATCTAGTGGGAAGAATCCCCTCCAAGTCGACGTGTAGTTCTAAGCCGTTTTGATTTTTGATTGCTTGATTGATGATTCCGGCCCCGTCAAATGCTAAGGGCATTAGTTCCGTAAGTGCAGTGCATTGTTTCTTGGGAGGTGCCGGTGATCTTCCCCCGCGGGATGGTGAGATCCGGAGATCTGGCGTCTACCGTCGGCTAGCGAGGTTTTCTCCAACCAGGAATATCCCACCAGCGGAGCACCGCTCAAGCCGGGATAAGCTCTGAGCTCCCGACTGGTCTCCCGATATATGTGGTAGTGTAGTCCATGTAAGTTTAAGTTTGTGTATGTAATGGGTAGGATGGGACAAGAAATGGGAAGGAAAGATCGCACACGGTCTGTGGCCTGTTTGTTGGGGTATTGCTCTGGCGTTCGCTTGGTATTAATCGGAGAAACCACGGAAAACTACCGATCAGAGCAGCCGGTAAGTAGAATTATCCTCCAGTCAGCGACAGAACTCGACCTAACTTTATAGCTAGTGGCGAAAATCCTACCACCGCGACCGTCGGGAATCGAACCTACGACCTCCCGGTCAGAGGCACTGCAGTACCATCAGTTGATGTTCTGAGCCACTTCTCTCGATATTTGCCCCGTTCCTCGCTTTCTAGTGGGGAGGGACACCACCACATCCAGTGATGTGACATTAAGTGCACTTAAGGGAATAATGACCATAGCAGTTGACGCGCCTGGAAACATAATTTATTGTTCACCATCCAATGATCAGTCCCTCGCTCCCGTCTCAGTCTATTACTGCACATCGTCCCTCCTTTGCCATCTACAACCTTCTCTCCAAGCATTCCCAGCGCATCAACTGATGTCACTGCAGTACCTCTGATCGGGAGGTCCTAGATTCGAGTCCCGACGGCGCGGCAGCCGGATTTTGGACACTAGCTTCTCAGGTAGGTCGAATTCAGTCGCTGTCTGGAGGAGAATTCTAGCTGCCGGCTGCTCTGATCGGTGGTTTTCCGTGGTTTCTCCGATCAACACCAGGCGAATACCGGAGCAGTACCCTAACAAATAGGCCACGGACTGCGCGCAATCTTTCCTTCCTCTTCCTTGTCCTATCCTCACCCCTTACACACACACACACTCACTAACATGCACTAAACTGCCACACATGCCGGGAGACCAGTCGGGAACTCAGAGCTTGACTCGGCTGGGGCGGTGCCCCGCTGGTGGGAGGTACCTGGTTTAGGGAAAACCCCGCTAGTCGATGGTAGGTCGGCGGCGGTTCTCGCCATCCAGTAGGGAAAAGATCACCGCCAACTCCCGAGAAAAAAACACACACTAAACTAAGGGGATACCTCTGTAGTTGACGCGCCCGGAATCACGTATCAATCAATCAATCCAAGCACTTCTCCCCGCCTTTCCCCTCGGTGTTCTGACCTCCGCTTCGCCGCCCACCGCCCGCAGGGAAGTGCATGGCGCGTGCCGGCCTCACTTCCGCGTCTGTCTCCCGGCGGCTTCCTCCCTGCGGAGGCCGAATTTCCACGCGGTGAATCACACCGCAATGAAAACTGACGGCTTTCGCGCGTTGCCAAGGCTCGCAGTCATCACAGTGGACGCCTAACATCAGGATACTCCAGGGTGATGCACACAACGATTGCAAGGCGTATGTGTTCAGCGATTGTGGTCGTTAAGATGTTACTCGATAGTGTCTCTCTAATAGACTATTATTACAGTTGATCTATGCATTATGCGCAGTTTGTGTTTGAAAATTGCAGAATTTTATTAAAAGCTGGTTTTTTAATAATAATGAAAATATTCACTTGTTTTTCATAACTCAAACAATAAATATTTTCGGGAAGTAACGTATAAAAAGAGAATAAAAAGAAAAGAGAAACCAAAGCCCTTACACTAAAATCGTTAAGTGATTCTCCTTCATATTTGCAAAACTTTATAGACTTTATCAACAACATAGGGCACTTATGTTACACGTCAATTTAGTAGCAGAAATGTTTTTATTTGAAAACATTTATTAAGTACCCTAAGATGTTATTTGACAAAATTCGTTTGATTTCCAAATGTTGACCCCCAAAGCGCAAAACTTTAGAAAAAGCCTCTTATAGCAACGATCGCCTCGAGAGATCGCCTATGGAGAATGTAAAACAACCTCCTCAAGAATGCGTTGCAGAAACGATAATTACTACGTAGCTCAACGAGGCAGGCCGCTGCCAGCTGTAGCCTCTCATCTACGTACTCCGTATCTCCTTCCTTCGCCCACGTGGGGGCCTTAACTTTTGCTTCCCATTCGTTAAGCAGAGGCGAAGTTGGACGTCTTCATTGCCACTAACTGACGCTCTGGTCGAGCCCTAAAGCAGCGGGGGTCGAACCCGGGAGATGCAGACGACTAGCGCGAGCGCTATCGATGTCAACAAAAACATTAGCGCGGCGGCTGTGCACGTAGCTTCCCGGAAGAGGTGGGCGAAGCTGCAGCCTCATTGGCCGTGATTGCTCAGCCACCCGCGCAGATTTTTACTACGTAAACAGATCGTCATAGAATAATAACACACCACTTTAACTAGACTCTGCGCGGCGCAAAAATAAATGCTACTATCGCACTGAAACGGAAATGAAAGAGTGGTGCAATGTTTCGTTTCCTTACCAACAAAAATGGACCGTCCTGGATCTTCGATATATCGTGAATATTACGCGATAACGATTTGTAGGAAGTCTAAGAGATGATCACTTGTAACATACCTACGAGTACATTCGCGCAAGAGAATCATCAAGTAAAGTTATCAAAGGGTGCTGGAGACCTCTCTTCTGCTGGCACTACAAGTTTCGGTAATCACAAAAACACATAAGGTCATTATTTAGAACTCTTTAATTGTTAATTACGCAAAAATTAATTTTTTGCTTTTCAAACATCCGAGTAATAAAGTGTGAGCTCGCGGAATATTCAGCTGGCACACCACAATCGGTTACCACAAAAACAAATATATTAACTTGTAGAACGAGTTAATTACTAATTAATTACGCAAAAAAATTGTTTGCTCTTCAATATTCCGAGTAATTAAGGACAAACTAACCCCTTAAGTGCTTTTCCCTCACACCCCACTTTTCTCGTAACGTTCTTGTCAATTCAATTCAGTGATGGCTGATTACCTTCTCGCTACCGTTACCGCGGTAGAAGTTATATTATGCTGCACGAAAAAAACGGCGAATTTCGGCAGAAAACCCCTTATTACGGGGCCCTGGATAAATAAAATAAAAGTGGATAAATCGAAATGCAAAACGTAGGGAAAAATCTTCTAGCACGTGGTGTAGCCAGAATCCATATTTTGAAGGTCATTGATACCGAAAAATCGATTGATGGCAAAACGTCTGTCCGTCCGTCTGTCCGTATGTGAACAACACTAGCGGCTAAAACCATTCAGGCCGATTTTCTCCAAAATTCATATTCCTCAATCGTTATGACTGATGTTACGGCTCCTGGAATTTGAAATTGATATTTTAGTTTTTGGTGGTACTTTACATGAAACTCCTGAGACATTTTCAAAATTTACAAAAAAGTTGGTCTGTCTTTATTAATTAAATGTTTTTGTTGGATAGTTTGAACGATGTTTAACAGAATGGTACACGTCTCATCTCGTTGAAAACTTCGATTTTTTGAAAATTGCACAAATTCACAATTTTTTCGGCGACTTCCTACAACTAGAATATTACAGATAATGATTTTTCCCTTAATAAAATTGTTCTTATATTGACATTGAAGTAAGGTCATGTACAATTTTTCCAAAATTTGAGTATTTTTTGGGTAATTTTGTATGAAATACATATATTTTTTAATTTTATTTTACAATTTTTTCTGAAAAAAATTCTTAGCCGTTTTTGAGAAAACCTTGTTTTTTTGTAATGTTTTAAAATTGCACATATGGCACGCAATATTGCGAAAAAAGTACTAAACGTTTCAAAAAAAAGTGTGCATGGCCTTTATGAAGGAACTCACCATGGAGAACAAATTTCATTTGAAGAAAAATTCTCTATCTTCTTACAAGAACTTTAAAGAAAAAAATTGGAGTCTTTTTGAGAAAATTTTGAAAATCTCCGGGGCGCTTAATGTAAAGTACTCCCACATTTTAAAGAAAGTTTTTCAAAATCGAGGGCGCCTCGAGTAGAATCAGATCGACGGGGGAATATTCATTTTGGGAGAAGTCGTACTTATGGTTTAGGCGCTAGTGTTGTTCACAAACTGAAGGATTATTTATAGCCATCCAGGACCATGTAAATGCTACAAGAAATTATCTCAAGCTCATTATTGAAGACTCCAAAGTGCTTTCTGATATCTGCCGGTCTTGTAGTGTAGGCCGAGATACGATCCAGCACATCACTACAGGTTGCAGCATGCTAGCACAAATCATCCACGCCAAAGTCGCAAGGAAATGTGGAATTGCTAGTGAATTTGATACACCCTACTATAAGTACCATTCACAAAATGTCATCGAGAACATCTAAAAGCTATACTGGGGCCGAAGCGTACTAACCGACAGAACAGTCCATCATAATAGACCGGATGTGATACTCTGGGACACATCTAAAAGAAAAGTATGGCTGATAGACATAGCAGTTGTAGATATCAGCAATCTCGACACAAACAAAAAGAAAATTCAAAATTACAGAGAATTAACACAAGGTGTAAAGGACCAGTGGCATGTATTGGACGTGCAAATTGTGCCGCTTGTCCTCTCAGCAATAGTGTACTACCTACTGGCCTGAAGCACTCTGAATAAACTGGGGATCGAGACGAACATTATCAATCTACAGAAAGTTGTGCATGCGTGTGCATACGTGTTTTTTAGAAGATTAATGAGTTTCTAAATAAATTTATGTGTTAAAGAAGTATTTACCTTTTAATTTAAAAATTAATTTAAGTGTTTAAATTTATATTTGTAGCATAATTTAACTTTTCATTAGTTCTTAAAATAAACATATGTTTGTTAAACGTATTTTACTACGGAAGTCATGCTTTGTTATAAATATCTGTATGACTCCTAAAAATGTACCAGAAAGGAGTAAAAAAAATAAATAGAGGAGATGGTGCAAATGTGGAAGCGTGTTTGTAATGTGGAAGCATAACCTGTAGGGCTTGACAGGTGCTGTGGAATAGCTGTAATCGCATCAACTCCTTTCTGTTTTTCTTTAGAAAGCCTGTAAGAGCTCTCATAGTCACCTCGTGGTTAATGTAAGTAAAATGGTTGTTTGAAGTTTTTCTTCATTTTTCAAACATTTGTGGTAAGTTTCTAAAGTCTATTTAATCACCTAGTCTACCAAGCTATTTCTTAATGCTTACGCATTTATTTTTCAGCAAAAATACTCTACAATCTGGTGCAATTAAGTAAATTCCTAGCTTGAATATGTAGCGTAGTTCAGTATGGGGATGCTGGTAATGTGGAAGCGCAACACTGGGGGGAATTTGGAAACGTCTTTTCGCCTGTTTCAGATGCCGAGGAAGATTATTGGTCAATCTACAAAAAATACTTCCGAAAGGGAAAGGGAAATACAACCCAAAACTTGCAAAAGAAAACTTGAACATAAAGAAAAGTTAGATATTATCGATTCAATATTATGAGGAGATTCAGTTTATGCCTATGGTTAAAATGCCAGCAGAAAAGGATGACACCAAACGCATTTTTGCGGAGAGGCGTTTTCACGTGCTGTTCGAAGGGAACTTTGGATTAGATGCTTGCTTTCTGAGTCATAGTGCCATACTTTGCGCACTGGGTATGAAATGAACAGTACATTTGTGACTTTTGCAAGTGAACATTTATTTAAAATGTTCAATTCCTAATCCTTTGTGTTATTTTTAAAATGTATAGAAAATATATGTTCTGGTGTTTAATTTGTTGGTAGTGCTTTAACCAGCAAACACATGTTTCCGCATTACCAGCACTTTTTGAAAATCTGATCAAAGTGTCAATTCATTAATAACAATTATTATTACAATGTAAACATACTGTTTTTCATAAAATAAAAAGCGGTTATTGTTGATAACATGTTTGTGGAATTTTTTCCAGAATTTAGAAAAAATCCTTCAGTAAACCAACTAGTTAAAAATAAATAAAATCAGGGTTTCCACTTTTGCACCACTTCCTCTAATAATAATAATAACAATAATAATATAATAACAACTCCACCTAGGGAGTACACGACCTTGGAGTTGGTGGTGGAGCTTGAGTACCCCCATGAGCCTGAGAGCTATGTCAGTGGTAGCCTAGCTACTGGTAGGGTCTCCCTTGCTGAATAGGTTGAAGGTGAGGGGTCCGACTAAGAAGTACTCCATTTTGAGGAGAGTGGGAAGTAAGTAGAGATGGAAGGGTCATGAACCTTTGGACTTCCTGTTGTCGGCCCATAGAGGGTACAGGAGAGAAACTGGGTTGGCACACCAGTCCACTGATTAGAGTGGAGGCCCGAACCTTGCATTAGCCAGCGAAGGAGGCTGCCTTCAGCAGTCAGTGAAAATCCCGTAGGGTTTAGTAATGCCGACTGGCGATCGGAGAGACCCCTTGCTGGGCCCTGCGGGGGGATGCCCCGAGGCCACTGTGGGTCGCAGTAACGGATGGCAGGAAACAACCCGAGGGTTAAGTGTGATCTGTGAACTCGAACTTGCGTCCTGCGAATCTTCACTTGAAACCAATGAGCAAAATGAATAGAACAAGCAATGTAATGAACCTTAACGTGCCTTGTTCTACCAATGTCCCATACCTGCTCAGGAACCGAGCTAATGTCACCTTCTCGACATCTGGCCATCCCAAGGATGTTAGTCCCAGGGACCCAGAGCCGGCAGTAGCTCGAAGCCATCGTCAGAGATGGACCCGGGATGAATTAATGGAGGTGATGTGGTGCTTTTACTATGCAAAAGCGAAAAATGGTGGCTCAGAAATAGAAGTTTTAAGATATGGAGAGAGCGGAAACCCAGATATGAGACCTACCCTAGACTCAAAGAAGCTTGCCAGTCAACGACGATACATACTCAGCAGTGGAAAATTCACAGCAGAACAACTTGCAGACATTGAGAGAAATGCGGAGTATGTACTTCGCTCGAACAATCCACATGACGAACATGTAGAACTTGAAAATGATGATCCCGTGGAAGGTTCATCTCTTTCCAGTGAAACACACGTCAGTGGTGAAAATTCATCTGGCAATGAATTACACGATAAGGACATGATGCGAAATCTCCTTCGGCGCGAGATAGAAAGAGTTAGTCAACTTCCGTTTGAATCTCGCGAACCGTTGAGGAGAATATACGAAAATGCCAAAGCTAAAAGAGTGATAGAAACAGTGAATTCTGTCTTAAATGAGGTGGTCGATACCCCAGGCAGAGATCCAGATATTACTGAAATCAAACACATCATATATGCAACTGGATATCTAGTATCTCAGATAATTTTGGGGCCAGCCAAGAACACCGACGGCCGACAGCAAAACAGAGTAAACAGCTCTGTACCCCCATGGATGAACAGAATTGAGAAACAGATAGCCGACACCCGGCGCGAAATATCACTCTTAGCTGAGGCATCTTCTAAATCAACGCACACCTCGAAAGTTCAACGAAAAATATTCAATGTTGAACAAAAATACCAAATTGAAAATGACACCAGCAGGCTAATGGTAGTTGAAAAGCTAAAAGAGAAAATTCAAGCATGGGCTCAAAGAATTAGACGTTACAAACGTAGAATAGATTTCCGTGTACAGAACCGGTTGTTTGAAACAGACGCGAAGAGATTCTATCGCAATCTGACTCAAAAACCGAATGGCAAAGCTGTTACTCCTTCAAAAGATGACGTCGAAACATTTTGGGCAGGAATCTGGGAGGAGAGCAGATCCTACAACAAAGACGCATCTTGGCTTCAATCTGAAGTTGATGCTGCCGATGAACTTGTAGAAACAGTGGAAGATGTTCACCAATTCTCGGAAGAGGACCTCTTCCAAGCAATTAAGAACATGGGAAACTGGAAGTCCCCCGGATTGATAAGATCCAGATTTATTGGATTAAGAAATTAACAGCAATACATTCTTATCTAGCAAAGGCTGTTAATAAAATTTTAGAAAACCCAAAGGAACTCCCGGAATGGCTCACACGCGGCATCACATATTTGCTACCCAAAGCGGGAGACAGCTCTTTGGCGATGAACTACAGGCCATTACTGATCTGTTCCAGTAAACTGTACTAAAGTTATCACTGCAGCATACTGACAAAATGTTTACAGTATACTAATAAGAATCATCTAATGCCAGCTGAAAACACAAAGGATTTCCGTAAAAGGCTCTTATGGCTGTAAGAAATCTTGGCTCGGAATAAAGTCATTTTTTGAATGTATGTAAGGAAAGCGCAAAACGTAATTTGCGCGCATGGCTTGGATTGACCTACCAAAAGGCCTTTGATAGTGGTACCACACGAAAAAAAGATTGGATTTTTTTGTAAGACGCCTGGAGATCTATCGATTTCATCCTAGACTTATTGAATTTTGCAAGGCTAGTAATGAATGTCGTGAGTTACCGATGTTACTAATAACCAGCGGAAAGGAAGCATAGAAACCAGGAGTACTCAGAGTAACAGGTGTATTTTTTTTTAAGGAGATTCACTACCCCCTCTGCTGTTTTGGGCATCAGTTTGATCCCAACTACATCGAGACATTGTCGCAAGCCTGACTTTGGTTTTTTTTAAGCTCATGGCGAATGAAAGTGCCAGTATCACCTTTGTTTTTATAACATGGATGATCTGAAATTGTTTTTGCTAGAATGAACGATTCTTCTCCCAAATGTTTGTCCTGTCGGGTATGACTTTCAGCAATGACAATCTGCATGAATTTGGTCTTGACAAAATGTCAAAAATCATTTAAAAGAGGGAAACTCACAACTCCTGTAGAACATTGAAATTGATACGCACACTGTGATTCAAGATCTTGAGCCAGGTAAAACCCCTTACAAATATCTGGGCATTTTGAAGAATGTAAAACCAATCTCGAACGACAGAATGAAAAGAGGAGAGATTCGTAGGGAGTATTATAGGAGAGTGATACTGGTCCTGCAGTCCGCTCTGAACTCAAGGAATAAAATATACAGTGCAATAGTTAGTGTTGGCCGGTACCCTGTAGCCGAATACAGTTTTTTTGGGGCTAGTGGACTGGCTGAGCACAAATTCGCACATGGATCGAAAAACC
>JAHLJT010001597.1:0-17667 GCA_031308135.1 Acheta domesticus
AAATATTACAAAAACAAAAATTTCCTCAAAAAACGGCTCCAAATTGTTTTCTTTAAACTTTGGTAGGGATAGTGGTAAATGTACTTTATCATGACATAAAAAGCCATTTTGGTCTATCGGTTGGTTTTTTTCAAAAATTACAAAAATGTAATTTTTTTTACTTGTCTCTCACGTCGTTAATATTTACATTATCGGCAATTTTTTTACATTATTATATTTACGAGTATATATGCTTTAAATAATGTCAAGTAAAGTTTCTCGAAACACACTACCGTTTTCTGTGAAAGTAGCTCAAATTTCGCATTTTCAGAAATGCTCAAACGTCATTTTCTCGTATATGGCTGCAATTTTCTTCTTGAAACTTTTGTAACGGATAGTGCTAATTACACTCATTAGTATAGCGTGAAGTTTATTTTGAGTTTTTTTTTGTTTTTTTTCAAAAATTATATAAATGTAAATTTTTTGAAAGATCTCTCACATCTTTAATATGCACATTATCCGCAATTTGTAAAGATGATTATATTTGTGAGTGTAAGTGCTTTCAAATAAAGTATTTGAAACTCAAAAATTTTCTGTGAAAATGAGCTTCAAATTTCGCATTTTTAGTAGTGCTAAAACGCCATTTTCTCTTAACGGCACATAATTTTTAAAGAAAATTGTCATTTACGGCTAGGTTTTTGTGTCTTTTAATATTCTAAAATTAATGTTTCTGTTCTACCAATAGAAACTGAAAATTAAGAAAATGACAAAAAAATCTACTTTTGGCGATGATAGATGGTAGCTGGCAAGAAAGAGTATGTGGCAATTCCGAATAGCTACGAAAACCCAGGAAAATAGAAAACTAATACGGGAAAGTCTGTGCCATTCTGTAGCACCACTAGTTTCTCTTAATGGATAGTTTGGAAATAACTGCTGGATTTGAGAGGTGGCAGAGAGATATAAAATGAAAACACGTAGAGAAATATAGTACATATGTACTTTTTATGGACAGACATTTTTTATTTGCATATGAATATAAAACGTTTTGCAGGAACAACATTCAAATGATCCCTTTCACCATTGCAAGAAAATATTCAAATAATAAATAATGTTTCTTTTAATTTTACATAACAGGAAATAGAACAACACATATATTTACAGAATAAATGAATAGATTAAAATATTTTTCAAAACACGAACACTTAAGACTAAGATTCCACTACAGGAAATTGTAAAACCCACCTTATAGTGGTAAAACATAGAATAAACAAAGGCAAAAAATAATTGATTTCCTGGGCCAATTTTGAAAACAACAATTACATTAAGTAAAGATAAAAATGAAAACATTAAAAAAATCGAAAGAAAAAATGTTTCACTAATCAACTCAAGAGAAAACTCACTACCAATCCCACTTTCGGCAATACGGACAAGGTTTTTGCCGTGCAAAATGGCGCCTTGGGTGGCCTCACTGCCAAGGCGAGAGTCATCTATCTAGGGGTATATATACAGATCATTGGGTGGAAGCCACTAAATCGCGAGACGCCATCATGAATGCCCAACTCGATCGTGCGCACCGTACGGAAAAGCGAGGAAGTAGCCTCAAACTGGCTTCAAAATTTTGTCCAAAAGGCGGCTAGTTGACACACCTATATATCTTAAAACGTGGCCTGAACGGGGTCCGCCGGTTGTCGACAACTGGCAGTCTCGGTCGGCCGCCGGCTCCCGGTGTCCGCAACCGGCTGTGAGGGCAGTCGAGCGCGTGGTCTCCAGCGTTGCCAGGTCGGCGGGATTCCCGCTAAATGTAGCGGTTTTTCGAAGTACTTCGCAGGAAAAATTTGTCCTTCGCGGGCAGCGGGAAAAACAGCGGATTTTATTGACAGTCGCGGAAATTCGGCGGATTTATAAATTGAAGATTTTATGCTTGATAAATTTAAAAAATTAAAACTGAACAAGTTATTTATTTTCATGAGCAAATTTTCTTTTTTAATTCTATATGTGTTTTATTTTTTGTTTGAAGTTATATTCTTAGCTTTCATGCTGTAACAATGTAACAAAAATCTGTTTATGTTATGTCGGGCTCCTGGCGACGAAGTAAAGTTTCAAGTGGATTGAAATTTGATTGTATCAATTGACAATTCGTTTCGGTTTAAGAGGTTGGAAAATGTTGCCATAATTATAGGTTCCCAGAGAAGCTACTGCAACAAGTAAATGCGAATGAAAAATATAAGTCAGATTTAGAAAATCACGATGATTTAACCGTTTTGTTAGATTTTGTACGAGTATGAACAAAAGCTTATCAATTAAAGTGTTGAATAAACTGAAATTTTAACTTTCGTTGAAACTAAAAGTTTATATAATTTTAATCTACGTTCATTATATAATTATATAACATAATGTATGTTTATACAATATTTTATTTGCTACATTTTCATAAATTTAAATAAATTAATAAAATTGAATAAAATGTTACATATACAAATATTTTTGAGTTATTTCCTATTTGATATTAAAAGTTTTGTTGTAATATGTTTCTTTATGTACTATTATTATTCGCGGTTCTTTAGCGGAAAATTGTTTGAATTTCGCGGGATCTTTGTGGGAATTTTAAACGACATCTAGCGGGTTTTTAGCGGGAAATGGATCAGTGTGGAGGATCTTGATCGTCCGCACCTGGCAACACTGGTGATCTCGAGAGAAGAGAGGTGAGTGATCGCTGGTCGATAAAAATCGCGAGAATGCAGACCTCTAGCATTTACACATAAATTATTAATTTAAAAAAAGAGGTTGCTACAGATCATTTTCTCACTACCCTAGTTGTAGGTTACTAAATGTTGAAAAAGGTTCTGAGTTCCCGCTTCTTTTTCGTTTTGAAATCTTTTCAGATGTGAAAATGCAGTTCGAAAATGGATTTCACTGACTTCAATGATAACTCCAGAGGCACAGCCATTTTCAAGTGATACTGAAACAGACCCAGTAGCTATACAAATGGAAATTATTTACCTAAAAGCTGATGGTGCAATTCAGGGCAAATTCCAGGAAAAAAAATTGATTGAATTCTACAAACTCCTCCCAATGGACCTTGATCCAAAAATTAAAAACTTTCTCAGAAGTTTCTTGTATTTGGTACAAATTATAGATGTGAACAGACTTTCTCGAAAATGAATGAAGTGAAGTGTAAATAAAGATGTCACAAGTGGTGAACATTTTAATAATAAGGGTAAGAAAAATTGAGCCACACATTAGCAATAGTCTCAAAATGATTTCAGTGCTCTCAATGAGATATATTTACAAATTATTTATCACTTCTGTGTTTTAGAAAAGAATTTTAAAGTTGTAATGCTAGATGTGGATTAATTAACACATATTTTGTCTAGTAGAATGGTGAGCTCATATACCCATATGTTTTTCAAATTAATTTGTGAATTATCTGTGTTTTTGTTCTCTAATTACAATTTAATTTAACAAATGGTGATCAATTCTATCCTAATATATAATTTTTTGGGCTGATAAGGTTCTTAAAAACTTCCCATCTGGTCCCCAGCTGACGAAAGTTTGGTGACCCATGAAATAGAGTGTAGAAGTAATACCCATGAACATTACTTAAAAGATTCATGACTTCAAACTTTTCAACCGTTCGAGAAGTTTGAGGAAACAATTTGCGCCATTTCTCAGAAAATGGTGTTTGATCGTTTCTGAAGATGCGGAATTTTTATACTGCGATTTTTCTTACTTTGCCCCTCAAGGCCACTCAAACCCAATCTTTGCGATGGAATATGTCACGGTATTTCGCATGATCGCGACCGTATCAAGCAGTGCTTGCGACCATGCGACTTCTACCGGCAAGACCGAGAAAGACGCGAAATGCCGTGACATATTCCAAAGCGAAGATGGGATTTGAGGGCAAAGTTAGAAAAATTGCAGTATAGTTTGCACAGAAAACGGTTGCGTTATCGAGAAACATTACATGACATTCTTTAAAGCACATGTACACAAAATATAATAATGCCAAAAATCGCCGCTAATGTAAATATTAACGACGTACGAGACAAGTAAAAAAATACATTTTGGGAATTTTTGAAAAAAAAGAGAATAGAACACATGGTGTCTATGTCATCTCATAGAGTACATTAGGCACTATCCTTACCAAAAGTTTATTTTAAAAAATATGTACATGACAATGAAAGAACTCACTTTGGAGAACAAATTGTATTGGGAGAAAAAATATCTATCTTCAATTTTATAGTTGTAGGAAGGCGCCGAAAATCTTTCAATTTTCGAACATTCAGTATTGACCGTTAAAATCGGACCTTTTCAAAATTCCATCAGCACATGGCTGGCTGGCAGTCCACAAGCCCCTAGCCACAGATATCCCCCTAGCGCCCTTTTGTGAGACCGATCCTGGGCAAGTGTACCTAGGGTAATTTGCTATTGTTTTCCCCAGGGCGCTACTGCGCCAATTTTTGGCGTTTGATTTGAATACCAGATAGCGCAGGCCTTGATACAATATCCGCAATATATCCACTAGTTCAAATCGAAACTCTGATTTAATTTTGCAAGTATCGGTCAAGTGCCTTTACTGGGATCTGTTTTACATGCTGACAAGCGTCCGCATGCTACCTTACCGGACCTATGTCACCTTAATAAGTGTATTTTTCTCTATTCTGACAAATTTAAAGTAAAAATTGAAACAATTTTTAAGAAATTTTTGAAAATGTCCGGGGGCTTCATGTAAAGTACCCCCAAATTTGAATGATGTCTTTCAAAATCGCGGCTCCTCGAGTGGAACCAGATCAACCGGGGAATACATTTTGGAAGAAATCATACGTATCGTTTAGGCGCGTGTGTTGTTAACAGCCTGACGAACGGAAGTTGTGAAAAACTAGTGCTACTGAATGGCGCAGACTTTCCCGTATTAGTTTTCTATTTCCTTGGATCTGGGTTAATTATTCGGAATTGCCACGTACTAGTGCCAGCTGCCACCTATCGTAGACCAAATTACTTCTTTTTTTTTTTACATTTTCTTAATTTTTCTGTTTCCTAATGGTATAACGCAAATATTAATTTTCGAATATTAAAGAACAGGAAAACTTCGTCCTAAATGGCAATTTTCTTTGAAAAATGTAAAGCCGTTTTTAAGAAAATGGCTTTTAATCGCTACTAAAAATGCAAATTTGAAGCTCTTTATCACAGAAAATGTTTGAGTTTTTTAAACACTTCAATGAAGTCGTTTGAAGCACTTACACTCACAAATACGATAGAGTTTACAATTATTAGTAATGTGCGTATGAAAGGCGTGGGAGATCTTTCAAAAAATTACATTTCTGTAATTTTTGGAAAAAAACAAAAAAATCCTAAATTGAGATTTACGTCATATTAAAGAGTGCAATTAGCACTATCGGTCCGGAAAGTTTGAAGAAAAAATTTGGAGCCATTTTTGAGAAAACGGTGTTTGAGCGTTTCTGAAAAGTCGGAATTTTGAGCTAGTTTTCACATAAAATAGTTCAGTTCTCGAGAAAGTTTATCCGACATTATTTAAAGCATATGTACTAGTTAATATAATGATGTGAACAAATCGCCGCTAATGTAAATATTAACGACATGAGAGACAAGTCAAAAATATTACATTTTTTTAATTTTTGAATAATACAAAAAACAGAACAATATGGCGTTTATGTCATCTCATAGACTGCATTGGGCACTATCCTAGACAAAAAGTTTAAAGAACCAATTTAGAGCTTTTCTGAGAAAATCTTGTTTTTGTAATTTTTAAATAGCACATATTGCACGCAATATTGCGCGAATGTTAAAATGTTAAAACTAGTGGTGCTACAACAGCACATACTTGCCTATATAATTGGAAATAGCTACATAGGGTTGAAATACTGCACTTTCTGTCCTACTAACATCTTAGCTATCACGAAGTCTACAGGAAGGAGACTCAACTTCGGTGGTGGGGGCGTCGGCAGCTACTTGAAAAAGAAAACATAACAAGACTTCTTGCGCTTCAGTGATATCACGCGGCGAATAAAAGAACCACGAAGGAGCCCATCAAAGCAGCCAATGGCAGCAAATCCAAGCGTTTCCGCGGGAAGCAATATTTATTTACAGTATTAACGGGACACACCCTTGACAATAATGATAATAATCATAATTAATAAATCAATTATTATGAATTTCTCACATAAATACAGCACAAACTGCGTAAAGACAAGTCAAGAGAGCTGCAATTCATTGCCTTACAGTCTTCTAGATCAAGATAACAATGAACGCGGTTCTGTTCCAAATCGACTAGCATTAGAATTCTGCCTCACTACTACTCTTTTCCATCTTATAGTCTTGGATTGAGGCACGCCCAAACATACCCCAGCAGTGCCGAGCGCCAACAAGCCAACATGCGTCATTATGCAACTGACCGGCGCGCCTTCGTAAGAAACTTCCATCACCCACCGCGTGATGTCGCTGAAAAATGAAGGAGTCTAGTTTTGTTTTATTATTTTTCAAGTAACTGCCGACGTTTTTCGAACATACCCCCACCATGCCTCTAACACCGGAGTTGAATCTCCTTCCTGTAGACTTCGTGTTAGCTATTATTTGAAAACGTCCAAACGCCCAAGAAGCGAACAACTCATTGTTTCCAACGGAGTGTTTTCAAAACTATGTGAATTCTACAACTGCATAAAAATATAATACAAAAGTTTGAAACATATTGAAAAAAGAAGCCTGATACTTTACAGCTATATCAAGTCACAACAATGACGCGAAATTGACAGAAATTCACGTCAGCGGAACGAAATTCAATTGTTGCATCCCTTCATTGTCGATACTCCCTTAGTAAGCTAACAATTTTATTTCAAATATTCAAAAATAAATAATTTATTTAAGGATTAATGTGTTAATATAACAAAAGTTCAAACGTAAAAATAAACAAAGAAATAATATACAAAATTGCAAATTCTAATTTACGACGCATCAGGCTGTCTGAAGCGCAGTAAATTTGCAGCGAGCTATTATGTTTGTCACGAAAATATAAAATAACCTACTCGTATTTTCAAAAAATTAAGTATCACCTTATTTGAAGATGATTTTTTTATAAATGTTTTCGTTGACAAAACCATTTGGAGAAAATCGGCTGAACGGTTTAGTGGCAAGCGTTGTTCACCAAGAGACGGACGGACAGACAGATCCACAGACGTTTTGCTTGCAATTGGTTTTTCGGTTTCAAGGACCCACAGAACCCAGGAATCCTGGTTGCATCACGTGTTAGGAAATTTTTTTCTTAATTTAGCAACTGGATTTATCCACTTTATTGTTACCAGGGCCCAGTAATAGTTTTTCTGCCGAAAATCCGTTTTTTTCGCCCAGCATTACATAACTGTATCTACGTAAAGTATACGGAAAACATGGTGTAAGAATAAGCATGGTATATTTACGCCATGGGTATACCCTGATTTGGAATCAGCAAAGCGACCGGTGCCACATGGACCTGATGCTCCCATACCAGTGTTCACCACACTCCCTGGGACTCCTATCTCCGATAGTGAGGATTCTGGTTCTGGGGGACAATTCAGGAGTTAGCAGTAGCAGTGAATACGATGGAAGTGTTGTTACAAAAGAGCACTTCTTCAAAGATAAGCTCAGTGATTTAATACGTGACCTCTGTTTGTCAAACCAAGCACCTGAACTTTAAGCATCCAGACTAAAAGAAAAGAAATGTCGGAAACTGGAAGCAAAAATAACACTTAACTGGTCATTGGTACAGCTTTGTCATAGTTGTCAAGAACTTTTGGGTAAACATAAAGCAGAAAAATATGCAAAACTGATACAAGACTTTCTCTTAAACTTTCAAAATGTGTGTGGAACTATAAGCACTAAGGTCACTATCTCCATAGCCATCTAGACAAATTTCCAGAAAATCTTGGCAATATGTATGAGTAACAAAGCGAGCGGTTCCGTCCAGAAATAACGGTAATGAAAGTTGAATATCAGGGCAGATGGGATAGACACATAATGGCAGACTACTACTGGCACCATCAACGTGATTGCCCTGATTTGCCGCATAAAAGGAAATCATACACTGTTTTGTGATTCTTTGCAGGCTGTAAATATAAATATATTGAATATATTAATATTACGTTTTTCAAAGAATTTAATTTTGTATAAATACACAGAGCTAGTTACATTTAGTTCAAGTTTTATGCAATTACGAAAAGTCATTTGCAATTTACTCAATAAATAAAATAATATTTTTCTAAGTGATTTTCATTATTTCAAAACCTAGAGCCAATCTATCAAACCAATGCCGTATTTGGAATCTGTGCATTAAACATACCCTAAAATGGCTTTAAATTATTTGGCAAGAAAATTAGTGTTGACCAGTATAATTATATTTTATTTTTTATAACAAAAATTCAATCTAATTTAGTTTTAGATTTTTATTATGTAGTTTTTTCTCCGTTAGCAGATTCATCAGACAGTAATGCTCTTAATAGCAGTATTGAACCAGAAGAAGCACCTAAAATTGCGTATAGTCCGACGAATAGCAGTGATAGTTCCGATTAAAACGGTTTAATTAATGAAGTGACATCTGAAACTGACTGAGATGAACTCAATGGCAAAAGGAGCAGCAGAATTGTGGAATGATTACTTCAACATCGGGAACGTAGAGTGATCAACTGAAAGCCTTAGATGATAACACGAAAAAGAAAATCTTTACTTCTGTTTTGTTTCCTAAACAACCTTTTGTATTTCCAGTCACTGCAGGCAAGATGCAAAACAGAAGTTTCCAAGAAAAAGTGGATAACTAATTCCGAAACTGGTTTTCCATTTCTTGCTTATTCCAAAGCAGAAGATGGAGTTTATTGCAAAATCTGCTGTTGTTTTTCTTGACGGGGTAGGAAAAGGTGGTCATGAAAATTAGTCACCAGCTCCTTCAGAGATTGGAAAAAAGCAAAGGAAACTTTCACAAAGCATATGAATAAGCAATACCACAAACACTGTTTTATGATGGCGGAGGCATCTCTCAAAGTTTCAGCAGGAAAATGTCAAGACATCGCGTCTCAATTAGATACTCAAAGAGCAAGAGAAAAGGAAGAAAACCGAGCAGCTATACGACCAATAATAGAAATAATCCTATTTTGCGCAGAACAAGAACTACCTCTCAGAGGTGATAATGACAGTAGACCTCTTGTTCTAGAAAAGCCGGCAAAAAATGGCAAATTTCGAGCTCAGTTGCGATTCAGAGCAAATTCTGGCGAGAAGATTTGAGAAAGCACGTCGTCAACAGCCGCAAAGAGGCCACGTATTTGAGTCCGCTTGATAATCAAGACAGTAAACAACGCAAGTTGTTTGGATGAAAACCATGGATGTATCAGGCACAGAACAATTTTCGATCTGTATTAGACAAGTAGACACAGAAAATATTTACAAACTCCAATAATACGCGAAGATTTTATAGGATTTCTTTCTATTCACGAAAATCTAACCAATGTAATTTTGAAGCGCTGTGATGAGCTAGGTCTTGATATGTCCAAGTGTGTTGGGCAATGATATGATGGCGCAGCGACGATGGCAGGTCACATTATTGTGGCCCGTCTAGACTCAGGCAACAGTACTTGAATGCAAGATACGTTTCATTGTGCAAACCATCGCTTTAACCCATTTATTCCCACTGCCCCATTATTGGGGCGTTTTCACTTTATTATATATTTAGAGTTATTAGAATTTCATTTCAACAAATTTTATTATGAAGTGATTGAGGTTGGCAATATGTAACGCGTCAACGGTCGAGACACGTTTTTATTTCATTCTAACCGTTTCTAGTGCACGGCAAAGATCACAGTTTTCGAAGTTATGGCTTCAAATAAAAGGTGAGTCCTTCTTTTCGCCTTAGTTGTTGAATATTCTGATAATACGATTTTCCTCCTTCTCATGTACATTCTCAACATATCTGTATAAGAAAATTGCGAAAAACTTGTGTGTGAGCAAAATAATATCAGTGTAAACAATACTGCCCCAATAGTGGGGCGGTGGGAATAATTGGGTAGGGGTTTGTTTATTTCGTTGTTAGTACAATATAGCTGATTATTACTCACATTATTATAAATATTCACAATATTCGGGTTTATTTACTATGATTGGTCGTGCGTGAATCACATAACCTTACTTTTCTTGACTTACAGTCTTACGGTGCACGAAATTGCATCGATACTTGAAGACGACAATGATTTTTTGAACGGAATATATATATATATATATATATATATATATATATATATATACATATATATATATACAACCTCCTGAAATCATTTGTTGTCAGATAGTGATAGTGAAGACGAGGATAAAAATGCTTCTGTAAATAGTTTGAGCGGCAATCAGTTGCGTGATCATGCAGAGCTAGTTGCAAAAAAACTTGATAAAGAGACTGGTTGTGTCATGGATGTTGAAATAGGTACACCAGGGGATACGTGCGAAACAAATGACTGTACAGATAATAGTAAGGGAAAGGTCCATTTGCCTTCTGTTAGGATGTGGTCAAATACTGATGTATCGTATGCTTCTGAATTATGCTGGGAACAACCAGAGTGGTTAAGTGATAATTATACTCCAGAAGAGCTCATTGAAAAATTTTATGATAATGAAGTAATACAGCTCATTGTAGACAGCTGTAAGAATTTTGCATTGCAACAAATATAGAATAAATGAAAATGAAGTTTTCTTAGCTATCCTTCTTTTGAGTGGTTATTGTTCAGTGCCCAGATACAGGATGTACTGGGAAACCTCTGAAGACACTCACAATGCTGCTATTTGTAAAGCTATGTCTAGAAACAAATTTGAAGACATGTTAAAATATTTACATGTGTGTGATAATTTGAATTTGGATGCAACTGATAAATTCGCAAAAGTGCGACCCCTTTGGTCATTATTGAATCAAAGATGGCTAACATTTTTTCCAGGAGCTGCTAATTTATGTGTTGACGAAGCAATGGTGCCATATTATGGTCGCCATGGTGCTAAGTAACATCTTCACGGAAAACCAATTCGCTTTGGATACAAATTTTGGTGTCTTTGTAATAGATTAGGTTATTTAGTTCAGGAGAGCCATACCAAGGGGCTAAAACAGGAAATTCGAATCTAAATTTAGGAGTTGGTGGATCAGTTGTTATGCAATTGGTTGAAATTACCAAAAAAGGGCAATACAGTCTTTACACAGATAATTTTTTCACATCACTAAAACTTTTAGATGCGATGAAACGCGCAGGACATTTGTGCACTGGTACAATTAGGGCAAACCGTGTAGAAAATGCTCCATTTAAGCAATAAATGCAATGAAAAAGAAAGAGGATATTTTTGCCAAACCACAGACGTTACAATGGTGTTACTTTAGTAAGATATCACGATAACAACATAGTAACAGTTGCATCGACTCACAAGAGAGTTCACCCTATTGGAAAGGCAAAAAGATATTCTGCCAAAGAGAAAAGGAGAATTGAAATCCAGCAGCCGGCATGCATTGCCTCTTACAATTGTTTCATGGGAGGAGTAGATCGTTTAGACCAAACGTAGCTTCATACAGAATTAATATTCGTATGAAAAAATGGTACTATCAAATGACTGCTTTTCCCTTGAATGTGTCTGTCAATAATGCTTGGCAATTGTACCGTCTAACTCCAAAAGGAAAAGAAGAAAGTATGGATTTACTCTCTTTCACTAGGTACATTGTACAAACATATTTGCTGAAGGGAAATGAAAGACCTGGCCCATCTCCAAAACCACTCAAAAGGAGGGTAACAGACACTATCCGTTTAGACGGAATGAACCATATAAATATCAAGAGCTCTACTCAGATACGATGCGCATTATGTCATAAAAATACGACAAGGAAATGCAAAAAATGTGATGTTGGATGCCATGTTAATTGCTTTGAATCTTTTCTTTCTCCATATACTTTTATAAATTTAAGATAAAAAAAATACTTTTATCTTAATTTTTCTTTGTATGTTTCAATATTTAATATGTAACTTCATCAGTAAATACAAAATGTTGATACACAACCAATTGTTTTCAAATATTTTAGTCACAAATAACACCTACCCTTTCATTCCCACCGCCCCAATAATGGAGCGGCATTTTTCGTCCAAAAGCGTAACCGAAATTACCAAATATTGATAAAACATATTTATCTCCTTATTGTAATAAACATATGTAATAATAATTGTGTAATTTTCAAAACAAATAATTGTGGGAATAAATGGGTTAAACCTTGCGTTTATCTAATAAAATTTCAATTTCTATGGTTAAAATTGACTGGGTACGGTCAACGAAGTAATGAATCTCTTTCGAAATCAGCTATCAAGAAAGAGACTTCCCGGCTTTGCGAAACCCGATTCATCGAAAGACGACAGTGTCTTAACATTCATCGAACTCTTCAAACTGTATTTGCATTAGTTGGCAGAAGTTTCTAAGGAAACGCGGACAATTTCTTAAACGGCCTCAACTTTGGAAGAAAAGCTATAGAAAAAAGTGAATTTCTGGTTAGTCTTGTCGTTTGTGAGAAACTTTTCAGTGTCACTTTACAACTGTCTGTGCTTCAAGAAAAACCACTCAATCTAGTATCAGCCCTGCAACATGCAAAGAGGTTCTCGGGTCTTTAAGAAATCACCATAAAGACGCAGGCAAAATCTTTAAATAAATTTTCAACTCTGCTTCGCAGCTTTCAGATGAAATTTTTAAAACAGACATGAAACTTCCACGATTTACAACGAAGGAAACAATGCGCTCAAATCCACAAGTTTATTCGGTAGAGAGTTATTACAGAGTGACAGTCTTCATCCCTTGTCTTGATAGTTTGACTCAAAATTTAACAGACAGATTTACTTCAAATGAAGATATTCTTCCAAGTTCCAGGTGCTCCTTCCAGGCCTCGCATCCACCCATGAAATGAACAAGTTGTAAAATTTATCTCCATACATTGATATCAGAACATCACTCTCTGCAGTAAAAGCTGAGTATGAACAATAGTGTAAAAAAGCTTCCATAATAGATGCTAACCTCGAGATGCTAAAAGTCTTAGAGAACTGCGATCCAGTATATTTATGTACTATTGGACTATCTTAGCTACCGTACCAGTAACAACTGCTAGTATGGAGAGATCATTTTCTGCAATGAAGAGAGTATAAAGTTTTAAACGTAGTGTAATGCGTGATAATAGACTCAGTGCACTAGCCATGATTTTCAATTCATAGAGATATCACTGTGGATCCAGACAAAGTGATTGCCATTATGGCTGGAAAGAAGATCAGAAAATTGCTTTTGTAGTTGACACCTCCTCTAGTTTGGATTATTGGAATAGAAAAGAATAAATTAAATATTGTGTTTAAACATTCGAAATAATGTTTAAATATTGAGGTACATCAGAACAACATGTCAGTGTTCTTTAGAAATAAACATTGGAAAGGGAATTAATAAAGATGCGGCAATATGTAACGCGTAATATGTAAAGAACGGGATAAACATATTATTAAATTAATATTGGACAATGCATGTAGAGAGAGACATTGTTATATAAAAAGAAAAGACAGTCGTGACTTGTTTTGACAAGCAACGAAGGAAAGCTGAATTCAGGAGATCGAACCAAGAATGAAAACAAAAGAGATGTAGATTTTGTAAACATTAGATGCGTTTTGGTCGCGCTGAGGTGCGGATCGTGAGTTGCAGGCAGAGACGAGAGATTTTCTTAAAGTTAGTAGAGAAGCGTTTTGATCGTGGCGAGGTACAGATTGTAAACTGTAGGGCGAGACGCGAGACTTTCTGAAAAATAGTTTGCAGAAATGAGATGCTAGGGTGACGCGATCGTAAGAACATTCGGACGCGACATGAACTGTTGATGGAATATTTAAGTACGTAATTATTTACGTGTGTGGATGTAGCAGAAATGGACTTCGCAGCCTAAATAAGAATGATGATTTATGGTGAATGGTAGCAGCAGACGACGGTCAAGAGTGCAGTTCAGCGTGTCGACAGGGTATAATCGGGAGGAAATAAGAACTTGATTAGTCAGAAATCTCGTTATTCAAGGCCCAAGATGTCTATATTTTAGTTAGATTTAAAATTAAGACATTTTTTTTCAAGTTAGTTGATGGCTATCAAAAGGAAATTGTTAACAGCAAAAGGAAATTGTTAATATTAGAGAGGAATCATCAAAATTAAACGATTTTGAGAAAAAAAGGATGATTGAATGAAGAACGCGGTCGACTCTCAGGCGCGGATCCTGGGTGATGAATACAAATTTTTTTGTGCAATTTTTGTGGGAAACTAACATCTAAAAATCTCTGAGAAACTTATAATCTTTCCAGTGTCCCAGAATCGGGACTAACCGAGACATTTTTTGACACACTGTCAGACAATTCTAGAAATTTATAAAATTTAATGCTGAAACTAATGTATTTATTTAGAAATTGGGATTTAATTTGTATAAACGGCTTCGCACGCAAACCACGACCCTACAAATTTCTGTAAACGGTTCATGGTTTCACGTTACGTACTCATGGTTGTTAGGAAATCACAATAAAGTAAGGAGATTAGGAATTATTTCTGTGGAACGCCTAATGTGGAGGCGTTATAAATAGATAATAGGATACGAAAACCAAGTTCCGCTTGTAAATGCGATTATATTGTGCGAGTTTAATTTTAATCGTGATTATTGAAACATGATTAGCGAGATACTTGAATGAGTTGATGAAACCGGCACTATGTTAAGTAAAATGAATGCCTCAACTTCCGGGCTCTATTAAATTAGTGCAATATTCTCCGCTTCGATTCCTTTCTGTATTAATTAATATTACTTTATTTCAAATGCAAATATCTAAAATTTCGCCCACCCTGGCTTGCTCAGTATTTGCGAGTATTTTTTTTACTTATATTAATAAAAAAATAGTTGAAGGTCAAAGAAAAATTGATATTTGTGGATCGACAGCCGTACAGAATAACCAGTACCAACACGCTTCACGTAGGTATTTTTTTAACTCGTTAAATTAATTATTGAAATAAGAAAAACATGTTCATCCTTCTGACAAACGTTACAATTTCCGTCTTCTCCAATTCCTTTTGCAATTAACGAAACTCGCAGCAATTGCTACAATTATACAATAACAAAAAACATAATTACTATACAAATCGACTACATTCATACACGATTTACAAACATTCTCTGATTATTTCATTCATGGCCTGTTCTCTTCAATTCTTTCTTATCATCTACAATTATTCTGAAACCAAGAACACAATTTGATCTTCCTACATACAAATAATTGGAGAGTCATTTAACTTTCCTGGGGCTCTTCAGCAAGCTTGAAAGACGATTTGCTGCATCATTTCCTGCAATCCGTTGTGCCATGCCATCTTGCAGATGGATCTCATTCCGTCTCCATTTACGTCCTACTCGAATATTCTCAAATTTCTTTAAAATTTAGTCACTCGCTTACTTCAATCGCAATTCACTTTGATTCTAACTCTCCTAATTAAATAATTCAACTTGAGGTAAATATGACTAGCAAATTAACTGCGCTGACAATTTCACTTTCCCCTACCCCTTCCTTACACCGTAGATTCCATACACCTCCCAGACGCCTTGACTATTGAAGGAAAGATCTTTGTCGCTCTCCGAAGCAACGTCCTTATGGTTTACCACTCCCTCGCAGATTCAGGATTGGACTACTACCTGGAGGTGGAGGTCGGCAATCTGCTGGTTTTTTGCATTTTGTCAAGTGCTAATTGGTGCATGCTTAAAACGAATCGTTCCGTCGTAGACCGCTTAGTTTCCTGAATGCTTCCAACACGCTCGCGCCAGACAGCACATTTTTAACATTTTCCCTTCCTCGGCGCATACCGTACGAAAACGCGGGATCTTTGGTACGTCTTTTAGTGACAAAAAAACTGTTCAGATCGACAGTTCTTCCTGGACATCTCCTTTCCCTCGCGGAAAAGGGCGGGTGACGTAGTTTTGGTCCCATAGGAGAGATCGTGATTCGTCTCCGAGCTCCCCACCCCACAGGCGGATCCGGGGGGGGGTCATGACCCCCCAGAAGGGCTAGAGTTTTCGATTACCTTCCCTTATTTGGCAAAATTGATTTAAATATTTATGTTTGAATTAACAATTTAAACATATTATATAACATCTACAGTACATAAAATACAATATAATAAGAAATATGCTCATTTAACAAAATCTACGATGCCCCCTCACCAAATGACAGGCTTGATACTTTCCCTGCCCCACCCACCTGGGGGACAGGAGACACCCCACTGGGAAGTCAGGGTTATCACGGATATAGTGAAGGGATGGCAAAACGCTGTTCCGCCGTGTATTACCCCTCTCACCCTGGGGCGCAAATAGATACTACACAAAAAGTGGCTCCTTTGATTTTCAGTGAGCCACCGCGCAGCTCGACCGCCATCTTGAAACTATGGAAAGGAACGGCAAGAGTCAGCTCAAATTATATTATTTCAAGAAACAGCACATATTTTTCTTCTAACTTTTCCACAGGGTAGTGTTAATTTCACTATTTATTATGACAAAATTCATTGAGATGTTTATATTGTTTTGTTTTTTCAAAAATTACCCAAATGTAACTTCTTTAAATTATCTCTCAAGACGTTAATATGCACATTTTCCAGCGATTTGTAAACACTATTGCATTTGTGAGTTAAAGTGCTTTAAATGACCTAATAAAGTTTTCCGAAACTCAAAACTTTTCTGTGAAAAAGAGCTTCATTTCGCATTTTTAGTAACTGTTTAGATGATATTTTCTTAAAACGGCTTCAAATTTTTGTG
Source organism: Acheta domesticus (assembly GCA_031308135.1). Taxonomy (NCBI): domain Eukaryota; kingdom Metazoa; phylum Arthropoda; class Insecta; order Orthoptera; family Gryllidae; genus Acheta; species Acheta domesticus. The sequence goes on from JAHLJT010001597.1 coordinate 16,811, forward strand.
TAATGAAATTTGTTATTTAGGACGAGGTTTTACTCTTTAATATTCTTAAAGTAATATTTCGTTCTATTAGGAAACCGAAGAATTGAGACATTTCAAAAAATTTATTTTGGGCAGATAGATGGCAGCTGGCTAGATTACGTGGCAAGTCCGATTAACTAGTCCAGACCAAAGTAAATAGAAAACTAATACGAGAAAGTCTGTGCCATTCTGTACCTCCTTATGTATTTATAATTCTTTACCTTTCTATCTCTATTTAATTCATATTTGCGTACGTGCGATATTAGTATTTGCTTATACTAAGGAAAAGCCAATTAGGTTACGTATGATTTTGCTAGTTTGCTAGCTTGCTTCACACACCAAATATGAGTAAAACGGAATAAAAGAAAACTCCACCACCGTTTCACCACACAACAGCAGTTTGCACACTTTCAATATGGCGACCATGCGCATCAATCGGCGCAAGGATTGTGGGTAGTTTTCCTATTCTGTGCCTGGAGTTCAGTACAATACCTGGTCCAAACAAATTGATTGGGAGTGGGTTTAGAAACGCAAACCCAAAGAAAGTGAATTGGGTCCTACAGGTGCAGAAACTTCCCCTCGATCGCCAGGGCTCACCGGTGTTCGTTCACCGAACACGGCTAGAACGGGTCTACCTACAAACATCCAGCGTCAAGGTGGCAGTCGGAACGCATACACAGATCCCCACCCCCCAGGTCACTCATTTCCTTCGATGCGGTCGTCATGCACAGCAAAAAACATGGGTGGGCGTTCAGCATATAGATGTCGGACAGGGATCAAGTAGACGCGTAGTTCTGATTTACAAGTACGTTATTTTCCAGCTTACATGTTGGTCCCTG
>JAHLJT010001598.1:0-13886 GCA_031308135.1 Acheta domesticus
AAATACTGAATATATTTCATATTGAATATTTGAATGATGAAAAAATTAGATTCTTTGTGCCCACATAATTAAAAGAAATAAAATTCCCAAATGAATCCCAAATAATATGTAATTAAACCCAAAATTCATACTCTGACAGGTATTTTAATTATTTTTTCTTCTTCTTTCCCTAACCTTCTATAATTTTATTTCACAGTGGAACCTGTCTTAATATCCAATAAGTTGGTTGTGAGTTTTTTTAAGCAATATATTTAAATCTTGTCAGTTTATTAGTAGTACTAGGAAAACCCAACAGACATTGTTCTGCCCTTCATCTCCCTCTTTCCCTCCCATCTCCCTTTCTCATTGTCTCTTTCCTTCCCCGTTCCCTGTCCCTGTTTGTCTCTCTCTCTGCCGCTCTCTGTCCCTCTCTCACATTTACTTGCAGATTCTGCACGTCTCTGAGCAGGTGAGGTAAATCGGGTAGTGTCGGACCAGCAAAATGTAATTGAATGTTCGGAGAAGAGCTCATTCTGTAGATTACTGTGTGAGAAACGTTTCTTTTATTAAGGCCCTAGAACGCCTCGTTTTGGAGTTATTTGATGATATAGATTCAAAATGCTGCTGAGTGTGTTTTGGGTTGCATTTGACGTAAATATTTAGTTTTGTTCTACAGCGCCATGTAGTGGAGTTACAACAGAATTAACAGCACATAAACCTTCTGGATGAAAAAAAAAACAGGGAAGTGCCAACTTTCACGGAGATCGGTCCAACAGGTGTCAGAGTTTAGCTTTTATATACCAACATCCGTATATATATCCACATTGCAACAACTGTAAAAGTAGTGTACTGTTTTTGTTTGCAGGAAGGAGGTTCATTGTGTCCTTTGAAGAGAGAATTGAAGCAGGATGAAGATATAGAGGTGAGTTGGTGTTATCCTTTCCTCAATGCACTTTCTAATTGAGTCTTCCATATTCATGTCATGGTAATTTAAGGAAAATATTTATAACTAGCTATAATTGCAATGTTAATAACGTTAATATCATCCTTTTCCATATCCGATGGAAATGGGTAGAAGTGTAGCAATGAAGAGAAAATAGATTTTGACGAGTTAATGTTTAGTTGCGAATGAGAGTTTATCGAAACTGTGTAATCCTCAAATTTTTCTCAGGTTTTTCAGAAATTTTTTGTTGATTATGGTCATGTCTTTATAGTATGTAAAGTTTATATTGTGTTTTATACAGGTGTTGACGATGATGGTATGCTTGTCTTTAGGACAGGAAAAAAATCAAGATTTTTTTTTAATAAAAAAATCTGAATTTTTATTTAAATAAGATTTCTTTAAATTGTATTAGATGTTTTTACTTTAAACCAAATAATCAAGTGATTTATTTATCCTTAATTACTTTAAGGAGAAAAAAGTTTATTAAAACATCAGTTTTTAAATTTATATTAAATTTATTTTAATTTTGTATTTAAAAAAAGGTACTATATATTTGTGGGGTCTGCTGCTATACTGCCCTCACCAACAAAATCATTCCATTTGTTCTTATAGTTTAATGCTCTTGAAACACTTGTCTTGCCTCTACATTACTGTATAAGCTTGTGGCACCATTTATTAGCATAATTTAGAAAAAAGGCATTCTTTGTTCGAAAGTTCACCCATTTTTGTGTGCAACATTACCCTAATCAAAAAAGCCATTGTTTTTGAAAACAGCAAAACACTTTGTAACAATTATGGACAGTTCTTGAAGTATTAAATTCTATTTAATAGTTGTCCTGTTATCGAAAAATATAATGGTTGTTACTTGCACTCTTTCCCATTAATCCTTTAACAGTCAGTGGAAAGTATACTTCCCACTGAAAATGAAGTTTTATCAATATACACAAAAAAAAGGTTAATATTATTAATACTAGTAAGATTAACTACTGTTTTTATTAGTTTTAACTATTAATTTTGTTTTTAAATGAGAATTAATAAAATTCATTTTATTAATACACATCATCTTGAAAATGTACTTTTAGTGGCTTTAGCAAATATTTTAATAAAAAATCTAAATTATGAGCACCGTTTAAACTTTAAATATGTTTTTCTCGAAACTAGCTCAGTGTGTGAGGGCAGTTTTGTTACTAAATTAGTTTTTATCTACAGACAATTAATGCTGAATAAAAGTAATTGATTATCTTAAGTCTATTAGTATATAACTCTACTGCAAATTGTTTATTGTTCTTGTATCAAAAGTTTGTTCATTTATTGTATATTATATTAGATTTTATTTCTCAAAAATTGTTCAGTTACGTGGAAAAGTTTAAGGAATGTGATGTATTCTTTTTATTAACTTTGTAATTGATTGAAGTCTTTTTATCTGAGTATTTTTATTTTACAAATATTTAAAATAAAATTTATTTTCAAATATTACAAAATAATAAATATTGATTTAAATCTTTGATTTTTAAAACAAATATAATTTGTTTTGAATCTTAATGGTAAGAACAGAAAAAGAATCTGAATGTGAAAAGTATGACAAAGTACATATTGAACATCTTGAAATATTTTTTGTAAATGATTTTCTGTAATATAGAAACAGAAGTACCTGGAAGTAAATCATATTTTCTAAAGATTTTGCAGAAATAGCTATTTTTACGAGGGACATTCAATAATTAAAGAGACAAATTAGTCTGGAGAAATAAATTTATTTTTACAAAAAAGGGCTTTTCCTACTTTTCAATATATTCACCAGCAACATTTATGCGCTTTTTCCAATGATTACCAGCTTTTTTATAATGGCTGTAAAGAACTCTTTATCTTGGCGTTTGAACCAATTTCCAACAAATTTTTGACAACCTCGTTACCCTGAAACTTCTTCCCACGTAATATCTCCGTCAATGGACCAAACAAATGGAAGTCAGATGGTACTAAATTGGGTCTGTAAGGGGAATGAGGTAGTACCTTCCACCCACTTTGTCACGGGCCAGAGCCGTTTTAAGAACAGCATTGGGGGCCCCCTATTCTTACTCTCACCTCCTCCCCCCCCCCCCCCATGGACGATGCTGGAACCTATAAAAGGAAAATCATAGCAATTTAACATGTGGATTTTGTATTTTTTTTACATAATTTGAAAGTATTTCTTAGTTTCAATTTAAACAGTATTTCATGTTTGAAAAACTTCATCTCATGATGAACATAAATTATCAAAATATAGTAATTAATACTCAAATTTATAAAAAAATATTTCAAATATTTAGCATTCCGTATTATAAAACATTACCAGCAACAGTCCATTAGTATAAATATCCAGTGATGTGCTGCACACGGTGCCAATTTTTGTGTGTATTGTAAATCATACTCCACCTGTTACACGGTTTTTATTTGTTATTTGAAAAAATTAGTTTCAATTTGTTTTAATTACCAGGGGCCCGTGGCTCCCGCAGGCCCGTGCGTAAAGAGGGAACTGTTCACGGCTTTGTTGTGCAGTATGAGGGACGGTGCGTTGGTTTGCTGCAGAATCACACCCCTCTGACGTTCTCTCGCTTGACTGGCTTCAAAGGCATATCTAAGCAGTATTGACTGTTTATTATACGCTGTTCTTCGTGATAATCTCCAAACACGGACTTACAGCGTCCCCAAACATAGTCAATGTGGCTTTTCCTGCTGAAGGAGCCAGAACGTTTGTCAGTCACTGAACTTCGACCACTTTTGAAATGTTCTACCCACTTGTAAAAGTTCTCGCGGTTCTTACAATTTTTCACCATACCCTTTAGTCATTCTAGAGTAACTATTAGGTGATTTTTCACCTTCAGCATGTTCGAACGAAGCGCAAAACGTTGTTCAACCAATATGGAATTTTCAAGTGGACTCGCCGCCGTCCAACTTATTTGAACACAACAATGCTTATCCTCTAGATGGTCAGGGCTCATCCCAGTGATCCCAACTCAAAGCTCTAAAATTACCAAACTTGTCGTACCCACTGTTTTTTCTCCCATTATGTTCACTCCCATTCTAAAACTGAAGCTTATATGAGGCTAGTTCTCGCATATAAGCGCTGCGATCTTTGGGGTCTCATTTTGGCAAGGTCGTGATCCATTCGACAGCTCTGTGGCCAGCTGATTTCTAATTTCAAGTCAGTGATGGTCACTTCGCGGTAGAATTGGTAAAGTCCAAAGCGAACAGTTACGAAAATGGTTAGGAAATATAATAAAACTGTGTAATAGCCACAGTTCAAGATGTCATTTTAATATGTAATATCTTACACCGCGACCCAAACCGATCGTGCGCAGCGTACGGACAAGCGAGGAACTAGCCTCAGGACTGTCTTCAGAAAATTTGCCCCCAAAGGCGGCTAGTTGACACCCCTATGTATCTTACACCGTGATGCCAGTCATTCACCCCAGCCCAGCGTATTGGAGAAAGTGGAGACAGATGCGGGACTGATTGAATCCTCTGTCGGGCCCCTTCTGCGAGAGGCTCTGGAAGTCTTATCCGGCCCCTGGAGATGGCAGCTGGAGAAAGGCGGGTTGATTGATTGATTCGTGTTTCCGGACGCGACAACTAATTAGGTTATTGGTCCCGTAAGTGTAGTGCGTGTTTTCGTCGGGAGGTGGCGATGATCTTTTCCCCCGCTGGATGGCGAGGTCTGGCGCCGACCTACCGTCGACTAGCGGGGTTTTCCCCTCAACCAGGTATCTCCCACCAGCGGGGCACCGCCCCCAGCCGGGACAAGCTCTAAGCTCCCGACCGGTCTCCCGACATGATAGTGTAAGTGTGTGTGTAAGAGGAGAGGATAGGACAAGGTAGAGGAAAGAAAGATCGCGCGCGGTCCGTGGCCCGTTTGTTAGGGTACTGCTCCTGCATTCGCCTGGTGTTGATCGGACAAACCACGGAAAACTACCGATCAGAGCATCCGGCCGCTGGAATTCTCCTCCGGACAGCGACTGAATTCGACCTAGCAGACAAGCCAGAAAGGCGGGAAAAAGACCAGAATTCTAGATAATAGGAAACCACTACGAGAAAGTCTGTGTGTAATTGCCCATGTGATTTTGGCTTATTTTGAATGTTTGTCGCTGGCTCTCCGCTTTATATTGTGATCAAAAAACGAAACATGTGAGAATGAAAGTTTTGATCCACTTTCAGGAGCTAAAGCCTCCGATCAGAGTATTTCTGGATCCTGCCGAGGGTGTCCGGTGGAGTTGTGAACCAGGAAGACAAGGTAAGAACAGTCACTACCCCCCCAATTTCATTTTAGGCAGTTTGACACTAATTTGTGCTTTCGGAAAGACGATTAAGAAAGGGTTTCTACAATAAGAGAGAGGTTAGTGGCAGTGACGCAGACAGAATTAACCTTGAATCGAAATCTCCATAAGTTTCCACAGAACCAGCTGGCAGTTATCATTTCATGAAAAATACTATTATTAAGAATAACATCAATAAAAATCCGAAAACAAGCGAATATTTGACAGAAATTGAAGTAATATTTTGAAATGTGAATAGTTTTTTGCGCAGTTGTGTCTGAAGTATAGTCAGTTTTTAAGTTTTAACTTTTGTTTTCTCAAAAACCGTCTCCTAATTTTTTCTTTAAAATCTTTTCCTGTATGTAACAAAGAACAATAACGAAGCTGGTGCTGGTCCCATTTTCAGCGGACACTCTGTATTTTCGAAAATTGTAAAATGTACCAAAATTAGAAGTACAGAATTTTCCGAGTTTCTTTACTTTCTAACAAATATCTTATTTTACTTTAAGAATTTTTGATCGCTGATTATATGTTCGAAAATTTAATGTACTTCGATGTAGTCAAGGCAAGCTTGCGTGACATTATTCTCACTTTTCTGTATTACGTGCTGCAAATTCTGTAATAATTAAATTTATTCATCTTGGTTTCAATTTTGTAAAAGTAAGAAAAGACTACTGTTCGTGACAATAGAAAAAAATGCAGATGTCCATGACAGACGCTCCGTTTCAATTAGTTGAATTTCACTTTTTCTAGCCAATTGACAATAGTAGTATATGTTGCTGAGCCTCTATTTTATTAATGAAATCTGATAATCGGAAATTAGATCTTTAAATATGTGTTCATTTTTTTCTACAAAATTAGTGGTTTCGTGCTGTTTTTGCGTGAAATAAAGACAATTTTAGAAACATCAACTTGCCCTGTATGAAAGTGTTATGTCTCTGTTCTTTCCGATAGTATAAAATGCACTAGTGAAAACTGCATCGTGGTAACCGCAATAGGTCGTATGTTAAATCTACCGTAGTTTTGAGGAAGAATGAAAAACGTTCCTACCTCTCCATGTCTTTTTTAAACATCAATTTATGTGTTTGAAAGTACTAACCATAATATATTGCCCAATGTGTTTTGGAAACACCTTGAACACCTCGTTGATTGCTGCGTTAAATACTAATTTGCCAATGTCTTGCTGTATATGAATAAGAGGCAGTGGACAACTGGTGCAATGATACATCTCACTAATGGCTTTTATTTTCTCCCCACAGGACCCTTTGGCCTCGAACACTGATTTTTTTCGTCGTAAAGTAAAAAGTCTGCCGGTGAGTATTAAAGAAGGCAGTGTCTTAAATGCCACGGTCATTGTACGAACTCTTTCAGTGATTAAACCTGATATACACAGTACAGTTTTCGTGCAGTTCTCATTCAGTTGTACAGTACAGAATTCAGATTCTCACACAGTACAGAAACTTCAAGATCCCAAACTAGACGCATATAAGCCAAAAGTCGCGCATACACGGTCTACACGTTTTCTGCATGAATCGCCACAAGACGCCGATAGGGGATCTACCAGTTAACAAACTGAATTGCGTCGTCCGAGTCATAGAGGAGAGATATCTCTCCTCTATGGTCCGAGTACTTTCAGTGGCGGTATTTCTGTGCGTGCGTTAGGCTGTGTGATCGTTATTAAGTTTTTAATTAAACTTTTGGAGCATAGAAAAGAAAAATAGGAAGGCAGGCATTGGGGAAAAGGAAGTTTATCACTACATCACTTTATACAATTGCACCTTGACTCACCTAACCACAAAATCGACATGGCCGATTGCTGTTAGTGAATGATTCTGCCGCTAGAGGCGCTGGAATCAAACTATGTTTTCTACACGAAACATTATGAGCATGTTCAAAATGTTTTCATGCAGAAATAGTAAAGTCTGGACTGCATGAAGAATCGGCATGAAAACTGTACCGTGTATATCGGCCTTTAGCATTTAATTGGCTGTTAACCTATCTTAAGGCGCGACAATTTTCGGAACACGTTTAGTTGCGTTGGGTCTGGTAACTCCATGCGTTACTTTGTGTTTATAGAACAATCTATGGATCTATTGCTGGAAATTTATTTTTTACAGGATGTAATGTTGTATCAGGAAGTGTGAGCAGTATATATATATCTGTGTGTGTGTGTGTGTGTGTGTGAGTCGATTCCACTTTAAATGCGGACGTTTTTTACTAAAGGTCCAATTCAGTTAGTTGCATACTACTTATTAGTAACTAATATGTCCCGCTTTAGCTGAAATGAGCTTCTGAACACGTTGTGGCATAGATTCGACCAGTTTAGAGCAAATATTTCGAAGTTCATCGTCATGAAACCACACGTTTAATCACATTTTTTTAACATTGCGTTCTTTGTTGTACAGTCCATTTTACCAAGACGTCTTTTCACCAAACTTCACAAATTCTCAATAGGATTTAGGTCTGGTGAATTACCAGGCTGTCAAAGAATACAAAAAAAACTTTAACAATTTCACAAAACTCTTGCAATGTTGCGAAACACAAAAATTAAAGGCACACACTGACCAAGCGATGCTACCTGACTAACACAGAAAAGAAAAACCAAATGAATGTAACATTGAAAGGTTACAAGGCATACATGGCTGGATTGTCGAACCACATCACTGTCACAGCACCACAGCTCCTACAAATTACCCAGCTGTCTAGTAGAGGGTCTCAAATGCAGAAAGCGTGAAAAATGCCCTTCACCGCCGTGGATGCTTCATGCTCCCAGTCCACCATAGCTCCTTCCGCTTGGCCCACACTCCACCAGCTGTGTCGCCCGCTGTCCGCTCGTGGTCTGGCACTGCCCCGGGTTCAGACCCCGGGCAGGGCGCAGGGGGGCGGCAGCTGGCTAGCTGGCGGCGGGGGGCGGACGCAGGCGGGGGGAGAGATAGGGGCGGCGACGGCGCGATGGTGTTGGTGGCGGCGATGACGGTGGCGATGTAGTGACGTCACCGGTGGCGGCGGCGAGGGTAGCTGATTGCAACCTGGCCGGGCGGCGGAAGAACTGTCACATGCTTCAAGGCGCGGGGAAACAATGATTCAATTAATGTTTTCATTCCATTTCATTGATTGATTGATGATGATTTTTTTTAAGTGGGACGCGCGAACTTTGGAGTTGGCGCCCCCATAACACACTGGTGTAGCATGGAACTCCCATAATTTAGCGGGATTACCGCAAGGAGTGCCCAGGTGGGCGGAAGTCGCAGGAACTTGTCCGCACCGAGCGAAATGTGCCAACACAGGCCACTGGTACATTAATGTTATTTTCTTCCATGAACTTGTTGACTGCTTTAGAAGTGTGACACGGGGCTAGTTCATGTCGAAATGTTTCTCTACCATCTGCCAAAGCTCTGTAGGAAAGGTACAATCCTGCGTCTAAGAATTTCCATGTATTTGGTTGAATTCATCGTACCGTCAATTGGAATTAGTTACCCAGGTCCACTTAAAGTGAAGAAACCCCAAAGCATTTTTTTGGGAGGGTAATTTTACTGTCTGTTCAAGATGCTCAACTCTCACTGCCTCGTGGGTGCTTCGTCTGACAAACCTTGCTCTGTACCTTGAACAATAAAAATGTGACTCATCACTGAAAATTACTCGTTTCCAGTCATTAGAGGTCCAAGATTTATATATTTTGGTCCATGCCAATCGTTTTTTCTTCATGGCAGGTGTTAACAACTGCTTCCCGGTAATATCACGGTAATCCCCCTTTCCCGGTAATATCACGTTTAACACTCATATTGTGACACTAAACAATTGAGATTTTGTCAGCACGCATTTCTCATTCTGTAGAACCAACTTCGAATTCCTTCTAACAAAGTATCTCTGCCCACAGGTGAAGAATATGGTGCAGGAAGACACCGCCATCGAGCCTCGCAGGGGAATCGCCGTGGAAGAAAATAGTGTTTGTGGGGTAGGAAACGAGCTAAGGCTTGTGAACGCCGGAGAGAAGCCTAAGAAGAGAGCTGCGGGGAACAAGAATTCTGCTCGAAATGCTAATCGTTCTCCCAAACGAAACAGCACGAGGAACGAAGATGAACACACAATTTGCGGAGAGACCCAAAGTGCCGAAGATGGCCTCAAATGCTCCGAATTGCCACAAAAGCTTTAAGTTTAGAAGCCAGTTAGTGGTTCACATGCGGGTTCACAGCGGGGAACGCCCTTACGAATGCTCCGTGTGCCAGAAGAGCTTCACCCAGAGAAATAATTTAGTCACACACATGCGGATTCACAGCGGAGAACGCCCTCACGAATGCTCCTTCTGCGAAATGAGCTTCGCGCAGAAAAGTACTTTAGTTTCGCACTTGGAGATTCACAGCGAAGATAATTCTTACGAATGCTCCGTCATGCCAAAAGTGTTTCGAACAGAAAGGCGATTAGAGAAACACTTGCTGATTCACAGTGGTGAACAAACTTACGACATGCTCAGTGTGCCGTAGGATTTTTCTCACAGGAAAGAAGTTTTATTAGGCACTTCCGGGCTCACAGCCGGAAACGACCTCACAGATGCTCCGTCTGCCAAAGGGGCTTCAAGTTCGCGAGCCATTTAAAGGGCACATGCGGATTCATAGTGGAGAACGTCCTTACGAATGCTCCGTCTGTCAAAAGAGCTTCTCGCAGAGGAGTAATTTGGTTACGCAACATGCGATTCACAAAGATGAACGTGTTTATGATTGTTCTGTCTGCCAAAGACGTTTCGCAAGGAGAATTTACTTAGAAAGACACATGTTCATTCACAATAGTGAACCTTCTTATTTGTTGTTTAGTACGCCCTAAGAACTTCTCAAATAGAAGTAATTTATGTAGACATGAGGATTCACAGCGAAAACATCCTGATGAATGTGTTTGCCAAAAGAGTTTCGTAGTGTCAAGGAAGTTAGAAACGCACTTATTCATTCAAAGCAGTGAAAGTGATCACGTTTATTTGTCAAAAAAAGACAGTAAACACTCTATTATGACGTGTGGGGTAAGAGATTTATTTTGCGCACATTTTCTTCAGGCCCAGAATTAACAAAACAACTAGAAACAAGAATTTACAAAATTATTATTTTAGAAAAATAAAATATTTGAAAAATGTTTGTTCCCGAGATATAGAAAATCAATTTCAACTGTAAATGAACTACAAGCAAAAGGAGTGCTCAACAAAACGTGCGCACAGTGAAGCTACATTTACGTCCAGAAGCAAAACAAGGGGCCATCTCAGCATTTGCTCAATGGATCAGGGAAACTGGACAAAAAACTGATCGAGATGAGGGTCATTGACCCGGAAGCTGATCATGAAGCTCGGTGTTCCATTATATGAGTAAATTCTCTCAGAGAAGTACATTCATTGTGCACACACGAATTCTCAATGGAGATCGTATTATGAATGGGTGGACTGCCAAAATATCTTAGCACAGAGATGTATTTGGAGAAACACATGCAAATTCATAGCAGACATTTTGAACATGTGATCAGTTGAGTGTGTTTACTATTTTTACATTTTTCTAACATTATTATGTGCTCATAAACATTAGATTTTTTTGCTCAATATACATAATATTCCTTGTACAATCTTAATTATTTATTCTTGTGTTTTATTGCTAGATTCCATTAATATCCTTTGGTATGACACCTTTAAATGGAGTTGAAATAACAATTGTATTATACTGATGACGATTCCTTATTTTCAATCTTTCAGTTCCTTCAAAGAAGGACAAAAAATTCTGAAAATGCGGAAGGATGGAAAACTGAGTTCGGGAAAACATCTCAACAGTTTTGTGAAGATCTGAAGTTCGATTCGTATCTTCAAATACTTCGATCAGCCAGGTTTTCCAAATAGGGGAATTTCGTCCTCAAAATGGGGATTTTTTCGCGTGTGGAAAAAATACTGAGGAAGGGAAATGTTGGATTTTTTTGGGGAAATTATTTCCATCGGATACGGAGGAGATAGAAATATTATTCTTTCAATTATTATGAATAAAAAGAAACAATAGAGGTCTTTCGGTTTTTAGTCTACAAAGAGAAAAGTAAACGACAGGCTTAGAAAAAGAAAAATCTGAGCAAAACAAAATAAAGTTCATTGCTTCGAGCAGCGATAGATTGAACGATTGGTTGAATTTGAATTTGAGTGTCGATGATGGTTGATTTGAATTTTTCTGAATTTAACCTCCTCGGACCCCGCGTCCCCTGCAGGGGACATAGGTAAGGTTTTAGTACAAAAAATAATTGTAGCTAGAAACTCAAGTCCGGCAAGCCTGTTTCTTTGTTTCATTACATTCCTAAAGTGATGGCAACAGCCATCACAAGAAGCTCCATTTCTATTCTTTTCTCCAGTGTTCGTGACGAAAAGAGGTATTGAAATGGCGGCGTCCAGGAAAACACGTTGTGTGTACAGAGACTAGCAAGTAAATATCCTTTTTTCCCACGTTCTTATCAATGTGATTTTACTATAAGATATATGTAAATAAGAGCATAACTTTTCATTGGTGTAGAGAATAGACGAAATTAGGTTATGGGATTTGTTTAACATAGCCGAAAAACATTGATGTCCCCAGTGGGGGACATTGGGTTTCAGTATGTTCCCCAAAGCTATGTATCTTTTTATGCATTTTCTGTCATTTACTAAAATATTTATGTTATTTTTGCTTTTATTATTGAACATATGGGTAATACACAAAAAAGTGGACCGTTCGGTTTTTATGCACGTGATTGACTTTGCATTGGCTGCTTCTTGGATAGCAATATCGTAGGGACCAAGCATCACGGTCCAACCCAAAAGAAAAGAAATGTTTTGGATTTATTAGAGTTTAGGATGAAATATAAAGAGTGTTTGATCATTCTCAGGGCGGACCCCGAAATGAAAATTACAGAAACGTGCTCTCAGAAGAGCCATTGAAACAAGCGGCCAAAAGCAATCGTAACCCATCCGCTGATGAATTAGGAACAAAGCATGTTCTTCATTTGCCAGAATTTCCGACACCGGTTACAAAAAATAGATGCCGATTCCCAGGATGTAATGCTAACAAAGCAAGAGTCGTTGTCCACATGTAATGTTTTTTTATGTTTGCAATATACAAGAAATTGTTTTAAATTATACCGTGAATTGTAAATAGTTTAAACTTGTATTTTTGTGATTTTTTCTTTCCATTTGATTTTTGGACAAATTTCATTACATATATTTTTTGAAAAATAAAAACTAATGTTTGATTTTTGGAAATAAATATATTTAAAAACTTATGTCCTGTAGAGATTTGATTTTTTTAAAAATTGTATTCAAATATTACATTTTCCGTAGGCCAATTACCTTTTCTTTTCAGTGTGAAAAATACCTGCATAGACCCAGTGTCCCTCCAGGGGACATGCAGTTTCTCTTTATTTATCCAACAAATTTTTTTTTTACATTTTTCTCAAGTAAGAGGTGCAGTGGGAATTACATAATCGCTAAAGAATAAAATTGAAACAAAAAAAAAAGTTCTGGGCCCGAGGAGGATAAGGCGACAGCAATGGAATTGTCAGGGACAGCTCAGGTTGTTGGTTAACAATTAGAGAAAAAGTTTTTTAGTTTAAAGTTGGGAAATTTTGTTTCATTTGAGAAGTTATTTGGGAAATTCCGTAGTTGTGGTGGAAAAAGAGCTCGAGGGAGCGAGAAATAATAAAGCAGTCGAATTGTGTTAAATTGTGGTGCTTTTTTATTTCTCACTTAATTTTTCTTTCTGGACAAAATATATTCATTTCATTTGTAATATACTAAAACCAATTTATATGTTCTGGAGTGTTTCTGTGCTTCTTATAATGCGAAGTGTTGACTAGAAAGCAATTTTTCAAACCAACTTTTGAGTGCTTATGGCGCTCACCGTTCGGAATATCCACGTAGTTTATTAGACAAAATATGCTCAGAATTGTCTTAGAGCTTGTTTTCGAAGTTTCGGACGATTTCCCCCCGGACAACCCGTATATATAGATTATTGTTTTAAATAAAGGTAGGTAAACGAAAATTCTAGACCTTTTGGGGGCGGGCATGGCCATCATAGAATCCGTCAGTGCATTTTGCGGACTGATGATGATGATCGTACGTCTGTGGCTTCTCGTAACGATTAAGGACAGGATCTGTCCCGTCAGGTTTTCCTGCTTTTCACAGTATTTGCAACCTTGCAGAGATCTGCACTTTTAATTGTATTTCAATAAATTTTACTTTGAATAAATGGTGAAATTTTATGACTTGTATAGTTATTACAGTGCGCTATCGCCCTACAATGACGTCATCCAACTACATGGACGTTGTGGATTATGTAATACTCAGGCTAACATGGTAAATTTCGATGGTTTTGTTATTATACTCAATATAAATCTGCTCAAAATTAGCAGTAATCTTCAGGAAAGTGCCTATAAATATAATACACAAAAACTGGAAATGTCTGTCACAATTATATCGTACATTAATCGTAATTCGATGAGTTTGGCCAGAGATTTTGTGACAGTATTTTAAAAAACTATTTGAAATAACTCAATCACAATAATTTTAAATTTAAAGAACAGCCATGGAATCGTCAGGGACAGTTCATAGCGTTCGTCATAATTGGAGATTATTTTTCGTTCAAAAATCGAGGAATTTTGTTTAGTTAGAGAGGAATTTGGGGAAAATTTCATAGTAGTGG
>JAHLJT010001599.1:0-39553 GCA_031308135.1 Acheta domesticus
CAAGTGAGCGCCTGACACGAAAGGTAGTGTATTTCATTTACGTGTGTGTGTGTAAGAGGAGAAAAAGAAGCAAGGACGAAGGAATAAATCGTGCTTTACCTGATTTTGAAGCTGTTATTGAAGACCAAACACATGTCTTATAATGAAATTAGAGATTCTATCAACTTCCCTTGCGGAATACTTTTACTAGTTGACTAGGGACAAAACGTCCAAAAATGTCATTTAAGGACAAAAATGTATGAACTTTTTAAGATGCAATGTAAATGGGAAATAAATCCGATCAGTTATATAAGTTAAGTTAATAAAATATTTCATTATAAATTATCATATTTCGTTCAAAAATAGAAAACAATGTAACGTTAATTTCACATTTATATATTTGAAAATAATAATTATACATTTATAATTGAAAATACCTACCTTAATTTAATTCAGCCTCATTACACGCATTGAAAAATGTGGTTTGAAAATATCGATGAATGAGTGATAGAATATTATATGTAATATATCGCAACAAAAACGTTCAAATTCTACGATAGAGTGCCTATTCCTTTATCATTATTTCCAACACATTTAGAGTTGATCACTGTGTATTCAATTGATAATTTTAAACAAACGTAATCTATAGTGGCATTTAATAAAAGTTTTGCAATTATATTCTATTGAGAATTTCCTTTGCTTTGTATAATGTGAGCAACAGCTTTTAGACAAGCACGAAAAGCCGTAAGCACACAGCATTTCATTATTTGGAGTTTTCCGCGTGAAAAATTATACAAAATCTCATGCCGGAATGTCATCGGAACATCAAAATGCAAAAACGAATTCCACTGCCATCTGGTGTGTTTTTGAAGAACTTCCTTTCCTCTACCTCTTTCACTGAGCCCTTGTTTGCAATTCCATTGCCGAGATTAAATTTTGAGTCAATAACGTTGGAGCTCTTCGCGTCCATGGCAGTGTGGTTTCGCAGAGACCTTTTATGTTGCATCGTCGTGGTTTCTAAGATTACGCTGAATGAAAAGATACCGTGCAGTATGAGTGACATTCAAGCGAAATAGAGATAAACTGCCATAATTTTCCTTTCACTACATATTTGCGGAAAGTTAACAGTATTGGAATTACTCGTTATCATCATGTAAATATTTCATTAAATAACCTCCATTAACGAAAATCGATGTTGTGATGATTTATTACCGGAACAGAAATTTACGGCGAAAAAGGTTAAATCTAATGAGATTCAGGTAGTCCGAGATATCCTAATCATTAAATTTGATCGACAGTCACCAACAATGATTTAAAGAAAACGTTCCAACCCGCGAAATGTCGCCATAGCAAAATAACGTTATTCGACTTATGTTTTTAATTCACTGATATTTATTCTAATTTGAAACCGTTCGTGTTTGTATCAAATTAATGCGACTAAAAGCTTGACTCATTTTTTTACTTATCTATTTAGGTTTACTCAAGTTTTTCTTATATTTTTGTAAATTAACCTATGCAGTTTTATTGACAATTATATTTTTTTATTATTTAAAAGACTTATTTGCATCGCTTTAAGAACTACAGATTGGATTTTATAGTATTCTAACAAAAACAAAACCCTCGGCACTACACTACCTAAACTAGCTCAAACAAAGCTCAACAAAAAAACGCATCAAAAGGAAAGCTCTACCAACAACAACATTTGCATTACCTATTGCTTCTTAAGAGTTGACTGCATTTCATATATATTGCAATTGATTAATGAAATCTAAACAAATAACTTACAAGTTAAAGTCATCGTGTTCATGCGTTAATCGTTATTTCCAGCCAACTTGCCAGTTATGATTCATCCTATCCAATTACGTTAATTATGAATGGGTTAACGTTTGAATGCAAAAGTAGTACGTTTATTAATTTGCGAATATACATGACAATATTCCTTGCATGCAAAGAGAAAGTAGCAGTACATAATAAATATTGATTATGTACTAACAAATTAAAATAAAGGACATGACACAAATAAGAGAGAACTATTTTAATTACAAAATACATTAATTTAATGTCTTTCATTAAATAAATGGGTACCACGTACCTTATAAATGCCTTATAGTACCTTATAGAAATAGATTTTTAAAGTTTTTTAAGCTTCGTAATAAAATTAAATTGCAATATTGGACTTATTTTGTGTCACAGGAACGTACATATCTTTTTGTACAATATAGTTCGTTTCAATATAAAATAGAAAAATAACAAACAATTTCACAAACTAGGAATTTTCCGTAATCTTACTTCATGCAAAGTTATTTCCATAGATTGTAAACAAATACCATTATTAGATGGCAAGTAATTCGAAAACGATTCAAGAAAATCAGTATTGATCACTACGTTTTGATTTGCATTATCCGACTATTAATACGCGGATTGTGAGATGAGGATGATAATATAAATTGCAATTGATGTGTGAGCTTTAAAATCAACATTCATTACTTTCAAAATCCGATTAATCTGTTATTAACGATTACTTCTTTAGTAGCAGCGCATTAAACACATTCTGAATCGTAAATTAAATAAAATTGAAATACAAATTAATTTATACGAAAAGTAAATTTTTTCTCAGTTTTTTTAAACTTTTTTCTTATTTTTTAACTAACAAGGTTGTTTCGCAAATAATCCCTGCGCTCTAGTTTGCAATGAAGACAGACCACTGTGTCTTATGAATGCTTTTCTCTTTCTGACATTCTATAGCTACATTGAAATTTATTTTAGCTAATTATGGTAGCATTAAGTCTTCTCGTAGTCGGCACAAACTCGTTAGATCTGTAGATCTTATATCTTTACATAGATCTTTAACAAAAATGTTTAATTTAATGTAAATACTAATCTCGTCCTAGATCTCTTTTTGTCATAACTGTCACCAAAATGCATGTAACATGTATAAAAAAGTTCATTTGAATTTAAAAACTCTTGCAATGTTTGCTGCGTATTTAAATTTATCGCCTTCTGGAACCATGACGCGATATTAGAATTGTTTCAATTTGATTCGTGTTCTATAAATTATTACAAATTTCTGAAAACATGATATCCAAAAATATTATTTGAAACCTTGAAAAAAGATAAAACAGTAGTGTGATTTAAATTCGTTTTAGTAAGTGAAATTAATATTAAAATATTTTTGAATCACTTGAACGACTTCAGATGATTACGTAATCTTTACACTCTACACCAACTTGCAAATTTAAAAAATGTGGAAAAAATATTTCAAAATAAAACGAACTATATACGCGAACAATTAAGATTCAGAATACATACACAATACCTTGAAATGTTGAATCGATGAGTTGTATTAAACTCGTACCTACGTTACGCATTGGACTGCTTGACTTCATTAAGTCTATCAAAATTAGTGCTGGCTGTAGTTTAATACATCTTTGAAGCACATGCGTTCTCTAATGCTTGATTTTGCCATCTCTAACGAACATTTTTTTCCCGCACCCAGCAGGCGGCAGCACTTACCAGGTGAGCCATGGAGCCGTGAGTGAAGGAAGTGGAAGCGGAGAGCGGAGAGCTTGCAGTGGCGGCGGAGGCTGCGGTGGCGGTTAATATAGCGGAGACTGGCGGTGAAAAGGCCGGCGGCGGCGGTGGCGGCGGCGAGGCGGCGCGAGACGGCAGCGGCACAATGGCGAGGGCGAGGGCGGGGAGGACGGCGGCGGCGGCGGCAGTGGTGGCGGGGGCTGCAAAAAAGCGACGGGGATGAGAGGCTCGACGGTTTGTCCGCCGGCAGCGCGGGCGCCATCGGCGCCGCCACAGCCGCCGCCACAATCTCCATCTCAGTCATCACCGCCGACGTCTCCACTATTGCCACAGACACAACCGTTCTCGTCGTTACGTTCCCGTCAGCGCTTCTCCCGCCATCGACAGCGGGTTCAGCACCACATCTGGCGCCTCCAACCCGTCGCACACCACAGCCATTACCGCGTCTCCACACTATCCCCGTCATTGCAATCCCGCCTTTGTGACTACCACCGTCACCATCACCACCACCTCCCCACTACCATCCCAATGACCATCGTCACCACCAAGTGATTGAGTCGGACGAGAACGGCGTCGCAGGCCTGGCCAGCGCCATCGCCTCGCACTTTCTACGCTCTTCGTGCGCTCACCCCGCGCCGTCGCCGCCACCAACCTTGGCCCTGCCGCCGCCGCCGCGGCGCGGCCGGCAAAAAAAAAATCCCTGGGGCGCGCCGGATAACACGCCCCTGACGTCCAAGCGCTTTCGAAGCGCGCGGAATGAAAGTAAAACGCAGCGCGCGACGGGTGGACGAGACCAGAAGGCGCGCGACGCTCCGCCAAAGAACATTGACACACCGCAAGAGAGTTAATTCGCTAAGTGACCTTCATGTTTGTTACATTTCGAACGGTATTTCTTTCCAACGAGTGAACCACTACGTGGCCCTTTGTGGTTAGATCAAAGATGCGGTACGATTATTTGAGGTAAAAATTCCATGAAGAGAAATCCAAGAAGAGAATAAAGAGGTTATCAGTCAATTGGTGGACAGGTAACGTACTACAAAAGTGGCCGATCGTGAAAATATTCATTAACATACATGTAACATCATTATAGGTACAATGTACTTACATGGCGGCAGGATTTTCGACTCTAGCTTGTCAGCTAGGTCGAATTCAGTCGCTGTCTGGAGGAGAATTCTAGTGGCCGGCTGTTCTGATCGGTAGTTTTCCGTGGTTTTCCGATCACACCAGGCGAATGCCGGAGCAGTACCCTAACAAACGGGCCACGGACCGCCCCGCGATCTTTCCTTCCTCTTCCTTGTCCTCATCCTCTCCTCTTACACACCACTTACACTAACAAACACTACCACACATGCTGGGAGACCGGTCGAGAGCTTACAGCTTGTCCCGCTGGGGCGGTGCCCCGCTGTGGGGAGATACTTGGTTGAGGGGAAACCCCGCTAGTCGACGGTAGGTCGACGCCAGATCTCGCCATCCAGCGGGGAAAAGTTCATCACCACCCCACGACGAAAAACACGCACTACACTGACGGGACTAATGACCACAAGTAGTTGACCGCGCCCGGAAACACGAATTAATCAATCAATCTCAATCAACAATGTACTTACAAATTCATTGCTGAAACGTCCAGTACCTAAATGTCCAGTAGCCTGCAATGTCCACTGTAATAGCGTTCAAAGTAATGATATGGAAAATAATTATATGTATCCATTACTCACTAGAATACTGTTCTGCGAAAAAATATAAGTTGTAAATAACCTCTAAAATTGATTTCAATTTCTACACCAACACATTTCTTAACAAAAATGCTAAACATAAATATAATTGTTATTATTGATGAAGACATTGTACATTTCGATCGTACAGAACTTGACTGTATACATTTTGTACGTTCCTGCTAGTTTAACATTTTGATTTGTGTTTTAAGGCACGGTATCTCATTCAGGGACTTATTGTAGGCATTTTGCTATGGATATTCTCTTACTGTTTATGGACATTTTGCAGTGGATATTATGTTGTGGACTTTGGGTAAATTGGACATTTTCCTGGAGCTATTGACCTGGAACCGAGAAAATAGCAGCGGTTAGGAGACGATTTGACTTTATCTTGACTCGTATATCATTGCTTGGGTATTGTCGCATTTAGATATTTTTCAGTGTTTTTTTCATTAGGTACGATCGGCACACACGATTCCCGGGATAATCGGTATTTCAAACCTTGTTACATTCTATTTATGAACGTGCGATTATGTCAAATGAAAAGTGAATTCTTGATAGGTGAAAACAACATTCATTAGTAAGTACTTTGCTCGGATTTTAAGACACCACCCGCATTCCTTATTACACAGATTAACAATGTTGTTTCGCCAGAAAAGCCAATAAGTGTTTGTAAAGAGTTATGTGTGCTGATTTCAAATATGGTATGTTTTGCTTATTACATACACTTCTCATATCGTTCTTTATTGTTCTCGTGACACATAGTTTCCAGGAACTGTCGGTGGACTTCGCTTGGACGATGCGTAACACGAAACATATCCGTGCGAACAGACCACAACTTCAAAACCAGCAGCTGACCAGAGTTTCAGCGAGTGCTTCTAACAAGAAAGACGTGTGTGATAATTATCAGAAATGTATTAAGAGATAAAGCTTTACTCTTAAACAACTCTGAAGATATGTTTTTGTTTATTATTATTTTTCTGGTGCAGTGGATTAGCCACTTTACAGAACAGTTATAAACAAATTTCAAGCATAGTACAAATCCTAAGTTAAAAATAATTGCATAAAGGAAGGGTGGCCCCTCTGTTATCCTCTTGAACCATCCCGCAACGGAGAATTGATTTCTTTTTAGTTATTTAATAGCCTGTTTTTTACTTTCTCGACTTACAAATACTTCGTAAGAGAGTTACGTTATCGTGCGCAAGAAAATGGGTGAATTTTCGCCAAAAAACTCTCATTGTCGAGCTCTGGTAACGAAAAAGTTGATAAACCCTGTTGCTATATAGAAAAAATCTCTAACTCATGGTGTAGCCAGAACCCATGTTTTGATGGCTGTTTATACCGAAAAATCGATTGACGGCCAAAACGTCCGTCTGTCCGTCTGTGGTCAACGCTAGCACCTTAAGCTGATCAATTCTGCGTTGCGGGATGGTTCAAGAGGATAACAGAGGGGGCACCCTCCCTTTATGCAATTATTTTTAACTTAGGATTTGTACTATGCTTGAAATTGTTTTATAACTGTTCTGTAAAGCTGATTTTGTTCAAAATTGATATTCCGCAATCGTTTTGGCTGATGTCAAGGCTCCTGAAATTTGAAACCGATTTTTAATTTAGGGGGTACTTTACATCATTTTCAAAAGTTTTCAAAAAAAAATTAAAAAAGGCCCTCGGCCCGAGTATGATCGCGCTCTTATGTCGATAGTGGTATGAATGCCGGCAAATTCACTCTGAGGATTTGAGATCGCGTTTCGGACTGGACAAAATTTTTTCCGGTTGAAAACACTTTTGCTGGTTTGTGCAGTAGTATAATTTTGCAGAGCATTTTAGAACAATGCGAAAAACTATGTGCATTGGTAGCACCACTAGTTAATGTATGCATTAGAGAAGGAACGTAAGAGTTTGGGGTTGGTTTAAGGTGGGCGAAATTTGTCCTAGGGGAGTCTGGAGCGGTTTCTTGTTTGTAGAGTATCGGAAGTTTTGCATTGACGAAAATGTTGTGGGCTGAAAAATTAGGTAGTTTTGAGTAGAACCTATCCGAAATTGTGTAAATATGTCGTGAAATTGAGGTTTTTATGAGTATGATTGTTCAAAGCATATTCTGGAAAATTTACAAACTATTCTCAAGACTATTTTGGAAAGTTTGTAGATGTGTGATGGAAGAACAAGAAGCAGCGCCTTTCCAGACGGGGCAAGCGTAGTTTAGAGAGGGTGTGGGCATTATAGAGTTATAGAGATGTTTGAGTGTGAAGGGAGCCTTCCTATTTATCACATGGTATAATTTACGGAGATTTCCGTAGGCTAAATTTAAGTGGAAGAGAATGTGAGGTTTTCATGTCAGTAGGGTATCTTACAGAACTCCGGGATATTAAATAGTCTTGTGTTTGAATGTCTAGGAGATGGAATTATTGGAAATTTTAATGGGGGCGTATCATAGATACGTTTTAGGGCAAACATTTTAGCTTCACATTTTGATGGGTTCAAATTTAGTCTTCAGTTCTTCTAACTATTTTGCAGAAGCAGTCTAGAGCTGTGGAGTGATTGAAATGGCATCTAAAAGATTGGAATTGGAAGTAAATAAGACAGTATAGTCGGCGTATAAAGTTGTGCAGGTATCGTAGGAATGAGGGATATCTGAGGTGAAAATATTGAAAAGAGTGGGAGAGAGACGTGATCCTTGGGCTACCCCAGTCTGGGTGTTAATGCGTTAGGATTAGATGATCTTGATTTTTACAGAAAAAATCTGCTGAGAAAATCCTTCATAATTTAGAAAAGATAGTTGAGAATACCAATTTTCTCAGCTTGTACAAAAATCGTCGTGACATACACAGTCAAACTCTTGTGAGGAAGCTAAGAAAAGAGCGGTGGTATATTTTCCCCTCAAATGAGCGGGCAATTGTTTGCGAAACGCGTAATAGGTGGTAGGTCATGTCAAACTGTGAACGAAAACCGAATTGCACATTAGGGCTGAATTTAGTTTCTTCTAAGAATTTGTTGATGCGAATAAGGATGAGCTTTACAACGAGTTTTGAGAAGGTTGGCAATAAGGTTATGGGTCTGCAACTATTCAAATTAGTGTGTGTTTTATTTGGTTGGAGAATAGGGAAACAATTGAATGCTTCCAAACAGAAGGATAGTAACGTAATCGAAGATATTTATTTAGAATGGAGGGTAAGGAAACGATGGATCTTCGCGGAAGATGTTTTAGTACAACACTGCGTATTTGATCTCAACCAGATAATTGATTAGTGATTTGAATAATGTTTGAATATTTGCTTGACTGATTTAATTATGGGTAGAGAAAAAAAGAGGAGAACGGAAGATTCATAAAAGTTTTTTTTGGTCGTAGAAAGCTATGTAATTGGTTGGGTTAGGAGAGAATAATGCCGAAAAGTGGAGTGCTGCAAGTAAAGTTTTATCAAACTCGGTCGTTCCAATTTTCAAAGCGGAGGTTTGAGAATGAATATGAGATAGGGTTTGTTTTTCGCCAAAGATTTTCGGAGTTAGGAGTTAATTTTGTTAGTTGGCGACGAAACATGAATTTTTTGGAAGCAAGAATTTCTTTGGTTTGCTAGAGCGTTTTGAACTTCACTGGATTTTTATTTTAAATTGATTTGAGGGTCGATATTCTTGTCAGTTGCTTCATGCTTTCCTTTTTTCGGATATTAATTTTCATATATAACTGGGGAACACAAAGTGATTGGGATTTTGATTTGTAACTTGGTGGGCAAGATACAGACCAGGTGGCTGTTTGATGGATGACACGTGGATGTTGATAGCGTTATCTGTTTTGAAAGGAGATTTATAAAATGATGGTGGATGTAGGTAAGAGTTGAAACGATTATTAAACATATTCCAGTTTACAGTCCTGCAAAATATGAGATAGAAATATTCTTCTATTTACTATACGGCTTGCATCAAAATAAGCAAATTGAGATTATTGAAATGGTATATGCCATTAAAGATATGCGAGTTTTGAACTGATATTATTAGGTTCTAAATTTGGGATATTAATGCAGAGATAATTTGGTTACTCTGTTGGGAAGAAATTGATTTGGTGATCTTGGTTTGTGGAGGTGCTGTCGAAGCTTCAAGTGGGGGACTTTTGGGAGTGGAAGAAATTCTATTGTTGATGTGGAGGACATTGTCGCGAGGTGTTGGGAAGGTTTTGGACTGGACTGCACAGTGCTTTTATTTCAGATAGTGAAGGGTTATTGAAATTGGACTAAGTGGCGCATGTTGTAGTTGCCACTGATCCTGCGTGCCATTGAGGGTGTGAGAGGGGACGCCACTGCCTCTGGTAACTGTGCCCAACTGTGGACACTTCCTCGTTAACCGCGCTGTGTTCATCGCATTGCCGTGGGCCAAAGTAGACCTAATGTCACACGTTCGCGCTATTATTTTAAGTGGTTTTCCACTATTGAATCACTGTTATTGTTTGTTGAAACACTGATGGACATAGAACGAAGGTTTTATGCACACTGGTTAAGTCCTAGACCGCAGACAACCTGGATCGAAACCGTCAGCTGATAAGGCTGCGGAGCGATGGGCACTGTGCGGGTCGACGAAGGAATGAAGATATGTTGTTGATAGGACAGCTGTAACATGGTATAATCCCGCAACATTCCGTTGTTGAAATGTAGCCCATTATACACATTATGGTAAATAATTCAGATTTTAAGAGAGCGTCGGCATGTAGACGTCGTTTCCTGAAACACGTGCTCCATTCAAGCTTGTTCGATGTTCTTGTAGTTCTGCTGATAATGGCAGCGAATTTTCCCGAAACGTGTTTTGTTAATAAATTATACAATTTCTGGTAGATGAATGATTTCATTTATTTCACTCTGCAATAGATTACCACAATATATCAACTGACAACAAAATTCATTAAACATATGTTTAAAATAAATGATAAATGAATATTATGAAGTAATCGAACCACAAAATAAATAAAATGTGTTAATCCTATTACCGTACATATTTAAAAATTCAAATTAATTAAAAATGAATAACAATTACTGCTACAAACATTTATTAACATTTATGACGCATTTTTGATTAAGCTGTTTTCACTCTCGAATGTGTGTATATCATTAAAGGAATTAAAAACAAATTTTTTATATCTTTCAGATTTTGAATGTTCTTTTAATTTTCCCTAAATGATATTTAAAAAAACATTCCTGTTAGCTTTTTAAATTTTATTGAGAAATTGTTTATAAATAGATAAATAGGTAGATATTTATTATTACCGCAGATAGGTATTTTGCAACCTTGGGGCAGAACACTAAATTTACATATTATAATTAGGAATTAAATACAATATAACTTTAAATTATTTTAAAACAATCATATTAATAAAAAGAAAAATAATATGATAACAATGATACAAATAAAGGCAGCAACAACAACAATGACCGCATTAATTCTACATTTTATGGCGGTCCTGTACAGATATTTTAGACTAATAAATACACGACTTTTTATTACACTCCACTCCACGTCACTACACTTCAATACGAATACTACTTAAAATATAATTATATATTTAATAAAGCAATGCATTTAATAATTATTACAATACTAATAATTGCAATAATAATAATAATATGATAATAATAAAATAAATGTTTTAATAAACCTAACCTACTAACTAATAAAGTTTACAAAAATATCGTTGGTTAATTTACTTTTAAATCTTTGAGCACCTAGAGCAGTGGTATCAATGTCTTCTATTGGTGGCAGTGGCATGCGACTTAACACCATAGCATGCCACAAGCTTCTCTGCGCAACTAGTGTCGAGAAAGGAAAACTGCTAGTACTAACGCGTCGGTGTTTTACATTAGGGATGGCGTTGTATCTCGAGGTGGCGAGGTGATGAACGTGCGATGTGGGGCAAATTTCGTCGTGGCATCGACCTGCACAGTGGCCCTAGAAAAAGAGTTCCAAGGCTGCCGCAGGCAACTTATTTCAGTCCGTTATTGTGCTATTTGTAAAGAAAATTTTTCCAACATATTGTTATCTGGGGTCAGAACTAAATAAATTTTGTGCTAGTGATCTGCTCTGCTAAAGAACGTGGGTTACTGAGCCGGATGTGGTTATTTTTCCAAGCTGGATAACCGGCATAACCTTTGTACAAAGCAACTGAGTCTTGCCTTAATCCTCCAGATTTCTAGAGACTCCCATTCTACTTTCTTCCTATTGCTTCGGAAAATACGTTTACACCCTCGTCTCTATTCAAATATTCCTTTTTGTGAGATTCTGTAAGGGTCCACAAAAAACCGTTCCGTATTCCATTAATGGACGAACTAAAGATAAGTAAGCTAATTCTCTCGCTTTCACAATACTCTTTTTAGTATTCTAATAGAAAAATGCCAAGATCTCCATGCTTTCCCTACGACAAAGTTTACCTGATTTTCCCAACTCAATTTGCTATCAAAAATTATTCCTAGGTACTTGCAAGACTTTGGAATATTTTCGTTGCCTTCACTATATTGCGGCCCAGCAAACGTGATGGTTTTGCTTTTCGAACTATTTATTGTCATGCTATTTTTTCCGCCCAGAAATGTAGTTTATCTAGATAACCCTACAAATTTCCTCGTCTACTGTTGATTGAATGACTCGATAATAGTCAACTGCAAATAATCGTACCTTCAATTTTAAATTGTCTGGCAGGTCGTGCACAAAAACTATACAGAGGAGAGGTTCAATAACGCTTCCTTGAAGAATCCCTGAAGATCTCTGCTAGATTTGAAAATTGTTGTCCAACTAGGACTTTCTGTCTTTTTCGAGCGAAGAAGCTCATCAATCCACGCCACAACTCTGGTGTCAATACCTGACTGCAGTAATTTATGAACCAGTTTGTCGTGTGGAACAACATCAAATACCTTCGCAAAATCTCCATTACGGCGTTCCACCCTCCCTCTATCATCAACTTCATCTGCTATATCCTGAAACAATGACACTATCTGACTCTCCAAGAGAAAGCATTCCTAAAACCATGCTGTCCCTGAAAGAGCCATTCTTTTTGTTCCTTTCTTGTTTAATAATATTTAGTTATCAAATGT
Source organism: Acheta domesticus (assembly GCA_031308135.1). Lineage (NCBI taxonomy): Eukaryota > Metazoa > Arthropoda > Insecta > Orthoptera > Gryllidae > Acheta > Acheta domesticus. The sequence continues at coordinate 12,284 of JAHLJT010001599.1, forward strand.
TCCATTAGCTTACATACAACCTACCGGTCTATAATTGGGTAAAACAGTTCTGTACCACTCTAAAAATCGAAACAATGGAAGCTACCTTCCAATCGTGCCTGCTTGAGTTGTTGTTTGAAACATGAAACAATCTTGTTAAATACGGTAAAATTGCCTCGCCTCCGAGTTTAAAATATCAGTTTGAAATGGCAGCGGGACCCCGCGACTTTCCCATTTTCATAGATTTAATTGGTTTTTGCAATGTATTTACGTCTATAATAAACTCATTTGGTATAGCCTCCCTCGAAATCTGAGTATGGTGAGATTTTGTTTTAAAAACGGAACTGGGATAGGAATTAAAAAGTGTTTGCTTTTTTCCGATCATCTGTTAGAAACATGTTTTGGTATCTCTATCGATAGGACTTTCTTCTTTATTTCCTCTCCTTCTGCGAACATATTTGTAAAACCCTGACCAATTATTTCCTCCCGTCGAGAATATGCTTTAAAAATATCTATGATATTATGAATCAGTGATATTGTGAATCAATGATATTATGAAACTAAATAAACTTCTCGTTCATTCAAATTGCCTGAAATCATATTTCGACTCATGTAAGATGGTTATTGTGTATTATTATTCTCAGCTAGTGAAATATTGTGTGCGAAAAATTAATTTTTTAATTTGAATGAAAATTTATCAGCAATATTGCTTTATGAGAAGTCCTACTTCCTTATAGTTAGTTGAGGTACTTCGAAAACATTTAACGGTCATACATAAGAACAGATTTTCACTTCATTATTCTTTACATGTCTCTTAGGCTGTAACGAGAACCACTGTTGATTTTATGATCGATAGATCAAAACTGACATCTTCATGATTTACATATCGGGTCAACTAAAGTAGTACTCAATGCTATTTCTTTGACGCATTGCGTCAAGATCAACATTTCCTCCTGTAAAAAACATGTTGCTCAGCAACTCAGCGCCCTTTTTGTATGTATTCATTTATAATGCAGCTATTGTACCGCAATGTAGAAAGGAGTCAGCAGGGGAGTGTCGTCGGGAGGAAAAGGAAGTAATTGTGTGCTGAGAGAATGTTTTCTGATTTATTTATTGTAACTCTTACATTCAGCTTCATTTCCTCCGAACGGTGAGGCATCAGTGCCTACTCCCTTGACTGAGCACTGACAATTGTTTATTAATTGAGTTAAAGTTACAGAAAAATATATTTTGACTGCTCGTCGTCAAAAACCACAGCCCTAAAATTACAAGATTCATATTGCAACAGTTCGGTGGGTGGGTTTGATTTCTTTGATATTTAATTAAGAGATAAAATTTTATCCTTCCTTGCCTTACGTTGGGGAACACCGGAACAGCTCCGTTAGGTGAGATTTTTAATATTTCAATATCAATTAATTAAAAAAAAACAAATATAAATAATAAATGACGCTCTTATTTAGCCCTATGTTGGCGTGCCACAAAAACAGTTCCTGTTTTTTTACTTGGTAACATTTATAAAAGAATAGATAAATAATACGGCTCCTTCCGTTTCAATACCAATTTTGAATACTTAATTACTTGCAACTGCATGAACATGTTAGCTACCAACCTGAACATTTACAGAAAATTTATAAAATCGTGAGGGTGCAAAGCCGTCTTGACATGATACGGTATTGATCAAAATTGCAGGATATTAATACGTAGCAATAAAAAATACGAAAAAATTCTAATCTCAAGGCCACCATCAATTGGCGTGTTAGTTGATTCATCGAGCACGATCGTATCGTTGCCGCCTGTCACAAATGACATAGTTACCAAACATATAGAATGAAATACCCTTAAACAATACACTGAACACTCAATGAAAACATAAACATGTATTTCACACGCACACCTTTTAATTATAACAAATTTCATGTATTTGTCACAGTAATAAACTGTATTGACTTAAGAAACTGCGCCATTTCTTTAATTACATTAAATACCTATCATACTGGCGCGCATATTTTTAAACATGACCATTTTATAATTACAACTACTTGAATAATCATAGTTCCTTTTATCATTCGTCAAAACACAACTTTACCTTCTTACAAAACTGCACCGGACAGTCAGTCAAAATCAAATTAGAACATTTCCCTTTTCGAAGTTCAGCAACGTTGGTCAGTACGTCACCAGTTATATCTGCATCTCTCCTTCAAAGTCCCATAGATCTGGATCTCCACCATTTCCATCCACTATAACATCTCGGCATTCAATCTGAACGCCTTCTTGACATACTCGAGTCGCGACGAATTCTCTACAAAAACTGCGTACCATCTGAATTCAAGCCCCGACGCGTTCTCTGCCAAAACGTCGCACTATCTGAATGTCTAGCTCCCCGCATTTAACAGGAAAGCTTAGGAAACAACACTGCCTCTCGATCTTTTGTCCCCGCATTGTTCTGTGGCGAAAATTGCGTTTTCTTTCTTATTCTGTTACATATTTATGTACGGTTCTTAAATAAATTATCGGTAAAGATATTATATATTATTATTATTATTATTATTATTATTATTAATTTACCAGGACGAAAGGAGAGCTCAGGCAGACCAATTAAGCATGACTCCTGTATAATAAATAAACACAAGGGAAACACCGACACAGCTTGCAAACTTTGGATGAATCGACCCTAATACCTAAATACAGGATGTCCGGGGAGGAAACGTCGAAACTTCGAAAATAAGCTCTAAAGACAATTCTAAGAATATTTTGTCTAAAAACTACGTGGATATTCCTAATGGTTTGTGCCGCAATAAGAACTCCAAAATTGGTTTGAAAAAATATATTGTAGGTAAAAATTTGAATTATGGAAGCATAGAATCACTCAGAAACATAATTTTTTTATTATTTACTAAAGAAATGAATATTTTTGCTCAGACAGAAAGATTAAGCGAGAAATAAAAAAGGGTCGAATTGTGCAAGTTGAGTGTTTTTTTATTTTTCGATTAATTTTTCTTTACTGAACAAAAACATTCATTTCTTTGGTAAATAATAAACAATTTACTTGTTTCTAAAGTGTTTCTATGCTTCTACATTGTAAATTTGCCAGAAATCAATTTTTCAAACCAACTTTTGAGTGCTTATTGTGTCTGACCATTCGGAATATCCACGTGGATTATCAGACAAAATATGCTTAGAATTGTCTTAAGAGCTTATTTTCGAAGTTTCGACGTTTCCTCCCCGGACACCTCTATGTACTAGTACGTACATTAAAATCAGTTGACTCAGAATGTTTGAAAATTTGGACTATAGTTGTTTGCTATTATCTTATTTTATTCTGTTCGTGATATGAAGGTGCCCTATACGCTAGTAACTATTACTACTTGTATTAGATGCCTAACAGAAAATGTTTCGTATTTGTAAATATTGTCTTAGTTTGATATATTTTATTCAAAGTTTTACAGTTTATTGATTTTAGACAAAAACAGTAAAAAGTATATGTGTCGTATGAAGGAGAAGGCCAACCGCGAACGTTGAATTCCAGAATCTCTTCCCAACATTTAAAATATTGTGATATACCAATGCGGGGGGGCGTTCGAAATTGAATAATTAAGGCTTAATGCTAATTTAAATTAGAATTAGGCACCATTGTAACAGGTTGCTACGGAGGACACCGATGTTTAACACTGTCAAGATATTTGGTAAACAGGCACCGTAGTAACAGAGATAAACAATTTCATCAGCCCGTGGATGTAATGTAGAATCAGTCGAAAGATGCGGTGTGTAAGAGTGGAAATTTCGCAAGAGTGCATCTTGGTTAGAGGAGTGAATACCTAATAAGAATCCGTTGGTAGAGAATGTAAAACAGAATTTTGGATAACAATGAACACGAATTTTCCTGGATTGAAGAACGAAAAAATTAGTTAGTTGGAGCTAGATCTCATAGCAAGAGGATCATCTCTGAATTAGGGCGTGCGTGTTCGAGTTGAGACTTAGTAGATTTTTGTGGTCGAAAGTAGACTTGTAAAATTCCGGAGATACAGTTCGGGACTTTAACTTTTTTCTTCCGCGAGTGAAAGTGGAACATAGAAACATTTTGGTGAAGCCATGCATGACTTGGAGTATTTTCTTAGTGATAGGGGAGGAACTTTTAAGAAAATGTCAACTGTAATTAGTTTTCACCAGTGACGAAGGTGAAGCACCAAGCTAGATGAACTTGTAATTATTTTGCCGAACAACTGCTGATGGTGATATGGGAGGCTAGTACATTATGTGAATGGGAGTGACTTCGTGGCGTGCCGGATGATACAAGATAAAAGGTAGCAAGACTGGTCGAAGGTGTTGGTGTGGAGATACGCGGCGTCCGAGCGAAGCATCCAACGATACAACGGGAAGAGAGCTCAGGTTAACGTTCGTATGAACAATTATTTTATTTCTCATGGTCATGACCAAAGCTAATAATTTTCAAAGAATGTTGTTTTGATTAAATGAAATCTTTAATGATAACAAATTCATAGTTGCGAAAGAAAGTACAAAAAACAAACTTGTCGTTATTGTGCAATCTGGCACATCATTAAACATATTCAGTTTTGTCGTTTTCCGTATGGAAGCGAGTTACGGGGGTAGATTGTAGTCGAAAGATGAGGTAAGCCGAATTGTGCCCCTTGCATATTCGAACCCTTTCAAAGGGATCATTAATAAATAATTTGATAGAGAATCAGTTCCAATATAAATAGTTTGAAATATTTTCTTTTAAAAGTACCTTAATGGGTAAGTTTACAAAAAAGTTAACGACAAAAATGCTATATTTGTGCATATTTACAAAATTTAATTTTTTAAAATTTTGTACGTTTTGGAGAGGAACAACCTCCTGAGGCAGCCCAAGCAGGAGGTGATAAATATCTGAATTGAGGAGATAATCCGCCTATGTGTGTGTGCAGCGCGTGCATTGTACGTGATTGACGCACTTTGCGGCAAGTGTGCTTGCCAGCCCTGACCTTTACGAGGCACTTGAGGCGCGGTGCGGGTGCGGGCGGGCGGGGCGGCGTGTGCGTGGCGTGGACGCGAGCTGGGCGCCGCGATAGGATACGGCCCGCAGCGCCCTCGGGGCGAAGCAGCGGGGGCGGGCCAGGGAAATATTGACAGGGCGACGCGCTCTGCCCCCGGCGGTCAACGCTTGCCCAAAATTGGCCCCGCACCCCCAGCGCCCCCACCCCACCCACGCCCACGCCCACGCCCTTGCCCACGCTCCACTCGCCCCCCCCTCGCTGCCCAACACGCTCTCATAATCGCTCTCGCATCTGTCCTTGCGGTACCGTTATCGGTGCCTATTTGTGTTCTCTCCTCACTACCTCCCTTTTCATCCTCGTTCACAACTGTTACGACTAATAGCTACATAATAGGAAGTTTTATATTTGGCTAGATTTCATTTTGAAGGAAGTTTTAAAATAATTCATTCATTTGATATTTAATTTAATGTAATTTGTCATGTTTTGCAACCATTATGAATGATGGAGGTGAGGGAAACAACATAACTGTTATTGATTAGTATGTTCGGTTCCTCTGAACTAGAGGGCGACCATCGTTTACGTAAGTACCATAATTTAAAGAATTTATAACTTGTGGAAAATTATTATACGCTGTGTATTGTGATGCTAAGAGAAAGTGAGTAGTTGTTAACATCCAAAATTGATGATCGAAAATAAAATATTAATTAGACCCATACTGACATCCATTTGCGTGTATTGGGCATACACGATCATGAGAACCGAAAACAATTTATTGTACTCTATTAATATAATTTTTCACAAATAATCATTTCTTGTATCAATAAATGAAGATACTGAAGGAAGAAATTTTGGCTACCTTTAGAGAAGTCAAGCTGATGAGGCTGCTAATATAGCTGAGTTTTTGGAAGAGCTTCTGAAGATTTCGTGCTGAACATCTTTCACTAATCTTTCTAAACCTTTGACACAACGGAAGGTTGTGAAACGACAAGTATTAAGGTTGTTAGCATATCTCCGCTAAAGGATTATGAAGTATTGATTGAAGGAATTGTTTGGGTAAAAACGAAACCTTTTGCTTCTGATTCTATCTGTCTACTGATCTATCTGACTCTCATTGTTTATGAAATTCACAAGCCAATTCTCACACCAACACTCTTGTTGCATGGCGAATATATCGGCTTGTGGCCTCCGAATACGATTACCAATTTTACGAAGTAATACAACCTTCAGTGCAGACAATAGTATTCTTAGCTTTTACGCTAGCAAGGTGATCAGCCAGGAGACTGATCGTCTGCAGATTCTCCAAAAATGCAATCCCATCGCATCTTATGTGGAAAACCTGTATTGTTGGGAACCTGCCGACAAAACGCACAGTTCGCTCATACAGCGCACAGGCTGGAAGACTGTCTGATGAGTCCTGAACTAGAGGCGAACGCTTTAACTACCCTAACTGCTCATCCTTTGCGCCAGGGTCACCCTGCAAGCACACTTGTGCGGTAGGTGGATACGGCACACGCCGTTATACCCTTTTTCTCGAATGAGAAAAGATGAGAGCAGTTGAAAGTAAAAACCCTTCTTCTACATCCGCTGGTCGTTGACCGAGGTGAACGTAGGTCAGGAGCCAACTTTCCAGGTAAGATTCGTCTTGTGTTCGACCCTTCAGACGCGGACTTGAACCGCGTGACTGACGTTTCTTCCTACTTATTCCGCGTGTGTTAGCGTCGCTGCGTAGAACATGCTTCACGGCTAGCTGCCGTTGAGTAGCGTTCTTGCACGAGGTAGTCTCTTCCTCGGTGCAATACAGTCGCTGCCTGCTGTGTGCAACATCGTTGCATAACCGTAACTTACTTGGCGCATCGAGTGTACGAACCTACAGAGCATATTGTTCATGCAGCGTCACAGGCTGGAAGCCTGTCTGATAAGTCCTGAACTACTAGAGGAAACGCTTTTACTACCTAACTGCTCATCCTTTGCGCCTCTGCGCTAGGGTCACCCTGCACGCCACACTTGTGCGATAGGTGGATACGGCACACGCCGCTATCCTTTTTCTCAAATGCGCAGAGGCGCAAAGGATGAGCAGTTAGGGTAGTGAAAGCGTTTCGTTCTCGATCAGGACTCATCAGACAGGCTGCACCGACGGTGTTGCACCGAGGAAGAGACTACCTCGTACAAGAACACATTGAATGGCAGCTAGCCGTGAAGCATGTTCTACGTATAAGTTCGCTGGCTCCCAATGCTTGGGGATGCGGGAGATCTTACAACCATCTCAGAAAGCAGTTCAAAGCCGTTTTAAGAGGAATGAAACTCTTTTTTACTCTGAATGTAGTCGGCGGCTTTTGAGGGGGAAACGTTAACTATCTCGGGAGCGACAAGTTTGAAATGTATGTTCTTCGATGTTAATTAGCGCCAAAGAATTGTATAAATGATTGAATTCCAGGTTCTGCGCCAAATTTGATTTAATTTGGTTCCCTAAGTGCCAACACAATCCACCTGAACATTTAAGTGTACATAATGAACATAAAACTTCATTCTCTGAAACGTTTTGTGTTTATTGTGAAATTCTGATTTTTGCTACAATGAAAGGTGGGGGGCCCTAGGTGTGTTACCACTGGCTGTTATTGTGAATATATGACAATGCGGAAATTTGAGCTCATTGACTGAAAAGTTTTGAATTTTCAAGAAACATTATAAGACATTAGAAAACATGTACTCATATATGCAATAATGTAAAAAATATCTCCGCTAATATAAATATTAACAATGCGAAGGAGATGTCAAAAAAGTATATTTTGTCATTTTTGAAAGAACAAAAACTATTGGACAGAATGATGTTTATGTCATCTTATACAGTACATTTAGCACTATCCTTTCCAAGAGTTTAAAGAAAAAAAATTGAAGTCTTTTTGCCACAAGCATATTTATGCTATTGTTTTAATAAAATTTCGCATATTGCACCTAGTGTTGCGCGAAAACTACTCACATTTTCAAAAAATGTGCAGGATCTTAAGAAAGAACTAATTATGAAAAAACAATTTTACTTGAGGAAAAATATCTATCTACAGTTCTGTAGTTGTAGGAAGACGCCGGAAAAATTCAAACTTTTGCAAGTTTTGAAATTGAGAGTTAACAGTGGACCTGCCACGTCAGTTTTATAAGTGTATTTCACACAAAATGGGCTACATGAGTACACAAGCAGATGGGACGCGAGAACTGCAGAGAGACGGGTCCTCTAAAAATCATCCGCCTTGTGACTGAAGCCTTGCGATGGAAAGCTATGCTGCTCATTTTTTATTATAGTGTGTTTATTGAAACTTAATTATAATCGTATTAGAGCAGTGGGTAATTACTAATGCAACAGTTATTTCGCCTTGAAATATTTTTGTTATTTGAATATTCCCTTCAACAAAATTTAGTAATAATTAAAAAGTCCTTTTTTAATTCCCGAAATAAAATTATACATATAGAGTAGAAAGATGATGCTTAGTGAGGAAATTGGGAATGTTCATCATATTTATTTCACCAATTCACAGTGTACTTTCAAGAATTTTTTTATTTTGGTGAAAATACTCAAAATATTTTTATAAAATTGTTAAAATCGAATTATCGAATATTTACATCAATATATATTTTACACTTTGCTTGTAGCTCATTATATTTTTGTCATTACGTCCATTCATGAAATTCCATCAGATCTGATTTTTTTCTATCTGCGCGTGTCATCAGCAATGGTAACTTTATATGCATTTTATTGCGCTCTCATTATGGACGATCCATTTTTCTTTAGCAGAGTTTAAAACGATTGACAGTTAATTAACGTGTTTCACCCTCGTCATTTTCTAGGATCGATTCGCGTTTGCATTTTGTCATGACAAAGAAAAATCGCTTTGGGTCGTGTCAACGCAAAGCGTAATTTCGATAATGCGCTATCCATTAAAATATCATTCGGAAAATGTCAACATATTTGCATTTAAAATGTTTTAGTTGGACTATTCCCGCCTTCACTAGAGGGAGGTCATTAAAATGTTGATTTTATTTTATCTGTTATGAAAGTTCTTTAGTTGCTGCATAAAGTATATTCATAGTAATAAATGAAATGTGTAAAATTTTCCTTTCACACTCTGAATTAAATTTTATAAAATACACTCTTTAACTTAAATTCTACAAAATAATTGTGTTTTTTGTCAATTAGTTATAAGAATATAGCGTAGTGCCACTTTGTGAGATTATAATTTTTAAAATTTTTTAAACAAATCATGTAATTGATTCGATTACTATGTGAATCATCTTTATAATTTAGAAGCATTCTTGAATACTGTTTCGATAATTGAATTCTTAAATGTATGATGACAAAGGACAAAATAAGAGGACAAAACAAAACATTATTCCAGAAGAGACAATATTTATTTATTTACAAGGGCGTTTTTAGGTTCTAATGATCGAGGGGCGACGAAAAAGCGCGAGGGTCCTTGATCTGGGGAATGTTTGTAGCCACATGATCATTAGAACCATTTACGTTTGTGGTACTTACAAGATTTTAATTTATTTTACCCAATTTTAATGATTCGGATTTACTTCTTATCATTAACTAAATGTTGACTTGACTCTATTTGTCTTTTCGTATTTCCTCCCATAATTCCTCTAATAATTCTCTGTAAGAGAACATGTAACATATCCCTGTAAGAGAACATCAAACTGTTTTCATACTTCTCTCATAACCATAATCCTCTCAATCCAGGTAAGTTATGCTCTCTATACCGAACTCTGTAACGAAGGCACTAACAAGCAACAAGTATCATTCAAATTAGTTTTTAATTTCCTTGATCAATAAATGAACTGCAAACTATTTTAAATCGCAAATTTTCAAGAACATATTAAAGATCATGAATTAATTTTTATATTCCTTCCTCCCTGCTTTGTAGACCAAAAATTGAACACTGTAATAATTCTATAGTTCTTTTTATGATTTACTAGTTCATTGCTGTGTGTTTACGGAATTGAAACAAAAAAACCTAATGGCATTGTTACACTTACGTGACTTCCTTATTCTGTATGACCGCACAGGTTTTTTGAAAACATTATGGCCGGCTCTAATACCAACGCAACAAGCACATTTTTATAAATTAGTTAAACTTTAAGAAAATACAATAAATAATGATATAATGTCCATAAATAACATAACGCGTTATAAAACTTATTTTGCTTAATTGATTTGAAAATTGCAATTTGAAATGTTCCCGTGAAATTATAATTCTACTAGCCACTCATATTTCACCGTTATGACTTACCTTCTTTTAGAGACTTATACCTAAGAGGGTAGCTGTACTACAGTAGTAATAAGATGTAAATGGCACATTAGTTAACATCTTCGAAATATTCTTTTTAATGTTAAGAAATGTTTTAAATACTTAAAAAAACGTTTCATCAGCGCAATTAACACAGTTATTTCCACTAACTCTCAAATACACCGCGATCATTTTCATATATTTTCGAAGTGTATGTCTGGAAACCACTGCCTGTAACTTTGTTAGCTTTGCGAAACTTTTTCCAGGAACTTCACAAAACAACTTTCATTTTTTCTACGAACAAATCAGTACAACAACGATTATGTAATTCAATTAGATTATTAGATTCACACTCTGTTTTGTTTACAATGATGATTACAATGCTGTCTTTCACTTAAGATGCCAGACAAATATAAAATGCTTAGAATTCCGTTTGATTGAGTATCGAACTAGAAAAATCATAAAGTTTTGTATGCACCACGGGCGTTACTTACGTGACTTCCTTGACTTACTTGTAGCTTTCGAGTGTGGTTATGTAGATGAGACTTGTTGATAACAGGGAGAATCATGGTGAATAAGACTGTGTCCCCAGGTGACGAGGAATTGTATAAAAAAGTAAGAGAGTAAGTTGCTAAGTTCAGAGTTCAGTATTTACTTTGAGATTTGTGAATTGGATTTGCATGGACATGTAATGAGAAGAATTCAGTGATCTCTTGTGATAATGACTAAAATCAGTCTTCCTTTAAAACATATACGATTGTTCGTGGAGCTAGGCCTTCTTTGTTGCCTAATTGTCCTGTCAACTTGAATCGCCCAACCGAGAAAGACATCAAGAAAAGAAATTGTGTGTCTGCTTACTGCTATTGAAGAAAGTGCTAAAGAAAACATTGCAATATTAAATAAAATATCTTTTAGTACTTTTGATGAATAAAAAGGTTAGGGAACCGAATTAATTACGGCTGCAAACACGAGAATTGCTCCACGAAGCACGACAGAGAGAGATCGGTGGACGGCGCCAGGATTCTGTCCGAGCCCCCGCCGACCCACCCCCCTTTAGTCACGCACAAGTGTCCAAGACGCCAGGAAATGCACGTGCACCCGGGCCGGCCCACCCCGGTACTTTTCCGCGGCACCCATCGCCCACCTCCTCCCTTGAGATTCTCAGTTTCTTCCCCCGGCCATTAATTACTACCCCTGTTTGACACCCACAATTGAAGTGAGAGGGAACGAGTGCAGGTTTCTCTCTCAATTCTCGGCTCGAAAACCTCCGATGATTGGGACGAAATTATTTTGCGGCGCACTACCCTTTCGCCAATAGCCGCCGGAGCTTAGCAAAATTTTCGAAAGTTCTAGAACATTTTGGGATGAATTTGGTGGGGGAAGGGAGGCTCGAAGGACTTCGCGACGCAGCATCGTGAGAGAACGTAAGAGGCAGTCAGAGAGGCCGGTCGTGATCACTGCGGCGTCCGGCGCCGGAGAGATAATTTTTTCTCTGTGTTGAACTTGTGAGAAAGTAAAGTCATCAGGGAGAATATGTGCGCGGTCTCTAAATACCCGTAGACGTGAATTTTGAGACGCCTCATTTATAATCAGAATCGCGCAGGGAAAGTGACTGACGCGTACTCGTGCTTGAGCGTGTTATAGTGAAGTAATCAGATCACTTACGAACTTGCCGCGATCTCCAAAGGGCAGAGCAGTGGACAGAAGGTGATGAGATCATTGTGTCAGGCAGACATTATCTGGTGATTAGTAGCTGCGAGTGAACGGCGCTGTGTATTTGGTCGACACGCAAGAGCCCGGCACCGCTACCTGATTCGACCTGCTCGCTCTACCCCTCCGAGCGGCGCCCTCAGAGTGCGCACGAAGTTCTTTTTTATTTTTGATACGAATAAAAAAATCAGAAAGTTATATATCGTTTTATTAAAATTGTTCATTTACTTATTTCATCTCGCAAATGGATTCATTTATTACATGAATCATAAACTACTTTACATTACATTCAGCCTACTACTTTACATTTAGCCTCAAGAACTTTTAGAAAAATTTCTCTATATTTTTGGATTTATTTTATCTCAGAAACGTTTATAAAAATAGGGCAAGTCTGATTTTCTTTGCATTCCAAAAGTTTCGAAATAGTGAGACTTAAGTTTTTCATCTTCTACCTTAAGCTATAATATTGAATATAGAGATATTTTTCTTAATAAATATGTCCATCAAAATTAGATCCTTAAATACGGTCATGTACGACTTATGCAAATATGAAAATTTCTCGTGTAATTTTTTTATTTAATTGTATTATACCTTGTCAGACCTTTCTTCTGCAAATTTTATTAATTATGCCGAGCATCAAGTTTATTATCAACTTCACCGACATAGAGAGAGTGGCATATCCGCACAGTAATGTCACCAAATAAATTGCGAGTGTTTACATGATAATACCAATCAATATCACAAGCAATAGGAATAGGAAATACAAGATTTCGTTTTGCTCGTTGATCCATGTAGTCTTACGATAATCTGCATATGAAGAACACAACGCCAGTTGAAAATGTTCCCTATTTCACGAGTTCGACTCGCCATTTTGTTTTGTTTTCCTTTCGTTTTCTCTTCCCTTTTTGTGTGCGGTTTCCGCTCGCGGTGGCTGTGATCACCCGCGACACAACTTCGAACATTTTGTGTGCAGCTCCGCACTTCAAATGCAAATTACTTCCAAAATTATTATTTGTGCTTCCGGCTGCTCGCTGTGGTGCTTGCGGGCAGGGATCTGAGGGTGGGTGATTGGTGGTCGGTAGGAGTGTGGAGTCGGAATGGAAAATGTGGTTAGGAATAGTGATGGAATGATTGATTACTGAATGCTTAGAAGCAACGTGAAGTGAGAAGTGATGAGTGATGAAAGTAAGGCTTTAGGATTTTCGTTGTCTATTCCAGTCGTGAAATTAAAACCATTAGTGTTTAAGTATACATACAAAATGCCCTAATTAGGGCGGCGCGTATCTCCAAAGGTCAATCACTTTTTTCTATTTGATTTTTCTTACCGATACTCCCTATTGACCAATCACAAACTTTGACTCATCTACCTTAGGAGACCCTACACATTGATCGCTACGTATAAATAAACCGCATATAACATAACATCTTTGATTTTACAATGCGTTAAGTTATTTTCAATATTTGGCGCATTTTGGAACTCTGTTGGACACAATTTCACTCGTGGAATAGTTACTATTAAATACCACTCGTGCTTTTGATATTCTAGATAAATCCACTTCTCACGAGTCAAGAATTCATCAACAATTTGCAAAGACTTTCCCTGACGAGGTTGCATGTAGTTGAAATATTATGAAGTTTATATTAAATACTTAATGCTCCTTTTCTTTTAAAATCACGTTTTCTTACATTTTCACGTAAAAAATACCATATGCACAGTAAAAGTAGCCGTGAAACGCGCGTGGAAAATGGTTTAAAAACATCATAACTAACAACTATTTATTTTTTTGTGACTGGGGAAATGGTGGTAATTAATTAAACAGTTTGTAAAATTTTACGTTCCTTATTTAATTTTATTAAAAAATGTATTATTGTCCACTGTCGTATGAAGTCATGAGCAAAGAGCTGAGTGGAGGTGCTTTTCTCCCGCTGGATGTCAAGTTCCGGGGCCGACCTACCGACCGCCAGCGGGGATTTTTCCCCGACCACGGAGAACTACCGATCACAGTTCTAGAATTCTTGTGCAGACAGCGGCTAGAATGCTCCTCCAGACAGCGACTCTTCTAGAATGCTCCTCCATACAGCGACTAGAATTCTCCTCCAGACAGCGACTCAACTGGACCCAACTATCTACCCAGACTCGAAAATTCTGCCACTGTAGGGACTCGAACTTAGGCCCTACCGGTCAGAGGCGCTCGCACTGACATCAGTTGGCTCCCTGAGCCACCTCTCCCGATAGAAAACTTGGATTTGTACCAATATTTGGAGCATGGCCGTACATGATTGGCAAAAACGTAGGAGAAGAAATGAAATGGCATGGTATGGAGATTGTATCTCAATGATCAGGCACGCAGACCAGCACTGAAGAAGGGAAGTAATCAATTATTTATCAATTGTGTAAAAAGGTATATCGTATAGTCAATATTAGATCTTTAATGGTTTAAAAATTATTACGCAAGCAAAACCTTACAAGGTGTAAAGAAAATTCTAGTATCAACGAGCTTTTAATTAGTTACAATGTGTAAATGTAAATTTCACCATTGTAAATAGTGTAGTAAAGTTATGTAATGCTACGCGAAAAAATGGCAAATTTTCGGCAGAAAAACTCTTATTAAAGGGCCCTGGTAACGAAAAAGTGGATAAATCCAGTTGTAAATTAAGAAAAAATCTCCTAACACATGGTACAGCTAGAATCCTGTTTTGTGGGTCCTTGATGCCAAAAACCCAATTGAAAGCAAAACGTCTGCCCGTCTGTCTGTTTGTGAACAATGCTAGCGATTAAATTGTTCAGCCTATTTTCTCCAAAACTGATACTCCCCGATCGATCTGACTAATCTCGTGGCCCTTGAATTTGAGTATATGGATTTCCATGGTGTCGCAGTGAATTATGGGGGCACGCAAATTAATTTGGCGCGTCGCACTTAAATAAATAAATAAATTTGATTTTCTCGCTGTCTGCGCTTGGGCGTCCTGATTTTGCCGTTGGGAGCTGGAGTGACTGTGCTGGATGGTGGGACCTCAGCAGCCCCCCCCCCTGTCGGCGCCGGAGGAGGCGGGAATCGCCGCCACCGCCGCCGCCCCCGTGCCCCGCCACCCGTCCCCTGGCGGCAGCCGCCCAGCCCAGGCCTGTGGTGGTCGAGAGGCTAGAGAGAGCATGGAGCGGGACGATGATATCGTGTGCGCCGTGGCACGGCATGTTTGGCGTGCGGCGTGTTTGGTGCGAGGAAACTGTTGTTGGGAGGCTGTGTGGCTACGTGCAATGGCTTTGACAACGCGTCGCGCCGAGAATTTATTTCGGCAGATGCATTTTATATTTAAAAACCCCTTCTATAACCACGGCTGTAGAGTGTCGATTGATGTGAAAACTTTGGACAGTGTAATCAGCTCTTTAATTTTGTTTTGAAGGTTTTGAAAGGAATTGAGCTTTCGTTTTGTGTAAATTGCTATTCATGTTGCCTTTAAGTAACTTTGATTGAGACTAAACGTTTTCCCTCTTTATTGTAAGAGTTTTTAAAAATTGTTAAAAGTTATTCCTTTCCTTAATAATAACAGTAAAACAAGATGGAATAGAATAAATAATCTACATATATTAGTGAAGTGAATGACGTAGTTAAGTCATAAGAACGGGAATAAAAGGCTGGGATGAATACGTTTGCAGGGCAGGCAATAGTAGGCTGATGAAAATAGCAAGAGATGCTAGACATTTAGGTACGCGGGATCCAGAAGATCAAGAAAAGATGGTGTCGAAAGCTGGGCATGAACATCTACCGAGTCATCACGAAGGTGAAGTGTGGAAAATGATAAATTCCATCTACAGAAAAGAATAAGAATAAAATGAAAAAGTAAAAGAAGAAACTCGTACTCTATTAAAGTTAATTAGATCACCTGCTTTAATTTTTTAAATTTATATTGTCATGCTTTCTATATTTAATTTTTTTAAACATCCACGTAGCTCATTATTCCAAAAAAACAGCCTTTGGGTTATGTTATGTATATTTTCTTAGTAGTACGCGGGGGGGATTCTCGCAATCTGAACTACAGGTCGTCGTCTGACCTCACGTCCAGTGGGAAGCAACACCGCCTTCTCCTGGAGTATTAATGTTAAGTATTCTCATGGGACATACAAAAAAGCGTTTTATGAATAAATGGTATGTAACCTAATTTATATGCTTTTTCTGTGGCATAATACATCGCGCCAGCAAAGTCCTTTCATATCTATCCGAATCACCTGCGCTGCTGCCGGAGTCAGCTCTTACTAGCCGACTCAGAACACACAAGCTTCTGAGCAGAATCCGCATTTATTTAAAGTAGTACTTAAAATCTCTTGTATAGCAGGGAGATGGCTCAGTGCATCAATTAATGTCACTGAAGAGCCTCTGACAGGTCCTAGAGTTGGAAGTCCCGACGATGGCGGATTTTTCGATACTTCGATTTCGGTCGCCAGGCAAATGCTGGTCCGTGCCCTAACAAATAGGCCACGGACCGCGCCCACATTTCCTTGTCCTATCGTCACGCCTTACATACACATACTCTTGTGCTACACTACCACACGTCAGGACTTCGGAGCTTGTCCCGGGTGAGACGGTGCCCGCTGATGCCTGTCCACGCAAACCACGCAAATCCACGCAAACCGTCATGTGGGTCGGGCGCGAGAACTTACCATACAGCAGAGGAAGGTCACTGTTGGCACATTGGCATCAAAAAATGATTCAAATTTGGCGCTGTGGCGGGCGATTGGTTTTTAATAACAATCTTTGGCCTTAATACCAGCTCAGAATTTGCATTTTAAACTACCGCGTCGGACTTGTAAAAAATTCCCTCCAAAACCTGCGTGCTGGTAACGGAAAAACGTCTTTGCTCTTGAGTGTCTTGGAATGGATTTGGCGGACCTACTTGTTAGTTCAGCTCCCTTCGCCAGGTGGCAGCTCCTACTGGGCCCTCGCCGCAAAACACTTGTGTACACAAGAGAACGGCATGTAGATTTCCGTTTTTAAACTATAATAGCATTGTCGCCAAATTCAAACGCCGAAATAGGAACTTCTGAGCAGTTGTTTTACGCACAGGAACAAGTTGTAATGACCGTGCATTGACGTTCTATGAGAAAAGGTTAAGCTCTCAAAGTTGGTTCTAGTGTCTCCTGCCAAGAATAACAGCCTTTTAAGCGGGAAGCGATCGAAACTTGTGGAGAAAAATTAACAAAAAAGGAGGTTGCTTTCCGTGAGAAAACAGGTAAAAAGGTGAACGATTTATTCAATGGTTGCTTATCCTTCATATAATATTCTAATAAGAGGGGTTCATTGTGTGTGTCAGAGATCGAGCGAGCGAGCGTTTTCCAGAATGTTAGTTTCGCCATAAACCAATTCATAGCTCTCCCAGCCACATTAATCTGAAGCTATATTCGCTGCCTCAACAGTCACCGCCATCTCCCGTGCTAAAACATGCGCTAAACATACGAGAATAATTATAATATTAGTTGACGCGCGAGAGAAATCACGAGATAATCAATGAGGCTGGGCGCCGCCGTCCATAGCAGGGTTGGACGGGTCGAACGCTGCGACCGGCGTGGCGGGGCTGGCGGCCGTCGGGAAAGAGGTCACCCTCAGCGAGTGACGCGTTAACGCAGTCTGCGTTAAGTGAGTTAGGCTGCGTCGCGCTCGGCCGTCCACCTCCAGTCTTCCCATGTCGCTTCAGGGGCAGCCCTCCGCTCTGTATGCCTTGTCTCTCTCCCGGGATTTCTCGTCGCTCTCCGCTCAGTAATGGTGCTCTGGGAACTTCTTTCTTTTTCAATTCAGTGTCTTGTATTTGTGACACTTTATTTATCGACCTTTCTCACCCTCTCTTTTCCCCTTCTTCTCTCTCCCCTCTCCCTCCCTCCCTCTCACCCATTCTCTTCATTATTCTTAAGCATCTTCTCTTCCTTTTCTTTTTCCCTCTCCCTTTCAACCTCCTATGTCGCTCCATTATTACCTTCCAGCACACAGACCTATTTTTTCTTTTACCTCTGGCCGTCGTCATTTCTTCCTCTTCCTACTTCATCTCGTCTTTTCAGCCTTTTCCGCCACATCTCTCTTACGTCAATCAGCTTCTCCATTTTTCAGCTATCATTCTCGATGTCTAGCCGTTACCGGATTGAGTTGGTTACTACGATTGTTCTTCTTTTTGTCTATTCAAAAGAACATCCTAAAAAAGCATACTGCTCGTATTGCTGGCTACCATAATGTATTTCATTCGAATTTTCTTTTAATGGAGATGTAACTCACTGCATTTACAAATTAATTAATTTCGAAAAAGAAAGTGCAGAGTATCATTGATCCTAAACTTAGTCTCTCTCTCTCTCTCCTCTCTCTTCTCTCTCTCTCTCCACATGTACGAGCTATATAATATTGGTTTATTTCCACAAAACTTTTTACTTTCGGGAAAACCAATATTCAATGCTTTGGGAAAGTATTACTATTTCAGTATTCCATTATCAAAACTTCGTGAGAAACGTGGTGTCCTTTCACTCCTAAAAGTATACTATATTCCCCGAATTTGCTTATTGGTCAGCTATGTAAGTCTCTTACAAAGCATTAGACTGAAAACAGAAACATAGGACACGAGGACACTTACGTTATTTGGCCAAAATAAATGTGGAAATTAATGAATTGGAAAATAATCAATTATAGTAAGGGGCTGTAGCTCATTACTATTTGGGATACTATTTCATTCTGCTAGCAACGACGTGTAAGGACCATTGTATTCAGTTAGATTAGTGAGTTAACGGGAGAGAATTAGGTCCTTATCTTTCTTAATGCAAACGTTAAAGACATTAAAGTAAACGGGAAATAATCTACATTATTAATTTCCAATGTGCACATAATTTGATTAAAATACTATGCAGTGCCGCGCTTTTGAAAGGTGTCTTTGGTTTGTTACATTCCAAGAAACTAGGGAACATTAAAAAATATTTAAACAGTTTCTATTTTACTGAAAAATACTATTTTAATGCTATATTCCGCCTTTTCTCATACGGCACACCGACTGAATTCTCATAATCAGTGGTTCACTGCTTACGGCAAACCTAAAGTCATGCGACGGGAGAACTTCAAGGAAGAAGCCACCAGACTTTAACATTTGCCTTTTACATGTTGTGATATGGAGAGCGGATTATTAATATTCTTGGAATAAATGAAGAATGAATACACCATATACTATTCATTGAAATATTTTTGAAGACTGTTTTTGTTTAAATATTTAATTAATGTGATCTACAACACTATTTTAATTGTTGTTCTTGGGAACGTTCAACTCTTGGAATATCATTTTGTGTATTTTTTGGCAGAATTTTTGCTACTGCAGGCTAGTAACTGTCATACATCTCTTGTCGTTCTATACCTAGTTAGAAGTTGGATCCCTAGAGAATTACTCATAAAGCAAAATTTAAATACACTTCAAAAGAAAATTCACTTGCAAAATATACGAGAAAAACGCATCAAATTATGGGAAATGTTCGAAACAAAGAAGACCTTACTGGCGATATGTGTAATTAGTACGTAGGTCAATCGCTTTGGCAGGAAATCCAGTATAGATTAGAGATATCAACGTATTCGGTACAGAGGTTCATAATTGAATCGGTGAATGTAGAAAGGAACTAATCCATGTTTTTCATTTTGCACTTAATGATGATTTTTGTATTGTTTCATTCTTTTCCATCGTTTAGTGAAGAAACGAACTTCCTTCAGACACTACTTATGCCTTTTACCAAGCAAGATAAAAAGATTGAGAGTTGAAAGATATCATGTCCATCACTTAGTTTCCTTCAACATTCAATGGCGCGCGTATGCGCATAAAGCAAGAGGTAAATAAATTTTTCATCAATAGCAAAATGCAATGACATGCAAAGTGTAAAATATAATGGTGACACTCCCTGTTTAGTATTTGACTATGCAGAATTTGCAACCGCATTTCCCTGAATGTCAGCAAGTTGTTCTGCTCAGAATTTTCCTCTGTTGTGTGTAATTAGTACTGTTGTCAAGCTTCTTCGAATCTAGGGTAGGTCTCAAATCAGGGTTCCGCTGTCTCCAAATTTGAAAACATCTATTTCTGATCCTATTTTTCGCTTTTGCATAGCAAAAGCACCATATCACCTCTTTTAATTCATCATGTTTTATTTATGTCGATGTTTTCGAGCTACTGACGATTCTTGGTCCCTAGGACTAATATTCGTCGCATAGTAGGCATCGCAAGGTGGCCTTAGCTCGCTTTCTGAGCAGGTATGGGGCATTGGTAAAACAAGGCAAATTTTATTGTTACACCCTTTTTGCTCATTTGTTTTAATGACGTTTCGCAGGAAACAAGTTTGAGTTACGGATTACACTTAACCATGGGTTTTTTCCTGCTAAACCTTCGGGATTTTCACTGACTGCTGAAGGCAGCTTCCTTTGGTGCCGTATGTAAGGTTTGGATTTCTACTCTAATCAGTGGCCTGTATGCCAACCCAGTTTCTTTTCTGTACTTTCATGGGCCGATAACAGGAAGTCCAAGGTTCATGATTCGTCCCTCTATACTTAGTTCCCATTATGGATGCAGGCTTCTAACATTGACACAGACGCTGCTTGCAGCCGCTCGCTGTGGATCACGGACGCTGCGGGTAAATTTTCGGGTGCCTCTTCCGCCCTCTTCATCAATGCTTCTCTTCTTCGAAGATGTCGTTGCGGCTCTCCTTTGGAGTACTTCTTCGTCTGGCCCCTACCTTCAACCTCTCCGCATGAGATGCCCTATAATAGCTAGGGTACCGCCAACTCAGACTCATGAGAGTACCGAAGATTTTATTTTTATAACTTAATATGTTTTATCTCCTTTTGTAGTTTATTACATTTATTACCTATACATTCTTTTCGTAATTACTTTAAAAGAGTTGCCACTAAATTCTTAATGTATGTTACTCAATTGCAGTTAATGTAAGCTTTGGCGTTCCCACCCTGGTGGCTATAGATTGAGAGACCTGCTGTAAACGGTCACAACCTCTTAAACCATTCCTGGCATTCTATACTCGAGAGAAGCTTTCGTATTGTCACACAAATATCCCCTGCACCCAAAGCAGTGAAAAGCGACACTTAATTTTGCCTCCTCCGGATTCAACCTGCAAAAAGCAAGCTCTCTACCCATCCTTCCACCTTCACACTCCCTTGTTGTAGCAGTTTGTAAAAATAGCAACACCCCGAAAGAATGTAGGAATCACTTAAAATCGGGGGATGTGTAAATTGTGTATCCGTAGAAATGATTAATTTGCACCTCCCACCTTCGGGGTAATTTTGTTTGAAAGATGAATTAAAATTAAATTTGATGAAAGCATAGGCCTATATTTTTCACAATGATGTTTCCTTTTTATGTGGTTATTTTAAAGAAATAACATTAGTCAGTTAAGAGAAATAATTTTTTTGTTTATCCCACTTCTCTCATTTCTTGCAAGTTGGGGCACTTTACTTGATAAGAGGGAAATTCACTGCAAGTCCTTTGATGATGGAAAGTTAGCCCGATTACAGGTTACACCACAACGGACCCTGCGCCAGGATGAGGAACCATCCCCACGGAAATTATCAGGTTGTTGTGGCGTGTGTCCCCAAAGAGAAGGCATCAGGCTCAAGAAAATTTGCAAGAGACAATATTGGAGAGCTAGAAACTTAAATCAACCTATGATGGAAAGAGAGTTTCTTGTATCTTTGATGTTCTTCTTCAAAAAGAAGAAAGAAACAATATTGGAAAGAATGTACGATTGTGTAGATCCTTTGATGAGGCCGAAAATACAACTGACGCTTTTTATTGGGAGAGCCGCTGACGATATCACGCTGCAGAAGCTGCTGTGATCTTCAGAATCCTTAACCCCAGGGAAAGTTTCTGAAAAGCGACAAGCAATCGAACAGGTAGCACTCCGCGTAATAATCATGAAGTATGGAATAAGTTGTCAATTGTATCTGTGTTTGGGCACACGAAACGAGTTTTTTGTTACATATTTTGTTACATCACGTAGGTGTTTTTTGACGCTCTTTAGATATAGTTTTTACGGGTATGCAAATCCCTCTTGGCCTTGAAACGGTAAACTTCATAATAATACAGCTGCCAGTGGAGTGGACCCGCGCGTATTACTTAGCCGCGATGGCGAGGCGATCTGTTGTAACATCTCTCAGTTCTCTGATTCAACAATGGATGAATTTCGCGTCTATACACGGAACGCATTCTCGTCGAATAATTAGCTCTGCCCAGCCGGTGCCGCTATCTATGGCCATGTTTGAAAACATTTGTCAGTTGAAGGCTAGTTTTCAAGAGTTTATCTCTCAATCACATCATTGAAATAAAGGACTCTGTTCCCTTGTTGGACACTAGCGCAGGATTTGGGAAATCTTAGACTATCTCCGGCGCGCGACGTTTGAAATGTATGTTTTGCGCTGTTGGTTAGTGCCCCAAGATAGTTATAAAAATTGTGAATTACACGAACGGCGTCAAATTTAATCAATTTTGGCGCTCATGTGCTAACACTGTGAATAGTGAAGACTGTGTTGGATTGTTTTCCGTTTTATCTGGGCATATTTCGTATAAGCAGTGATTCCAATTTCAAGCGGTGTGTGTTAGTGAATATGCGACATTAAAAAGCTAGGGAGGAACGTACAATATTTTCCTTATAGTGATTATTAACCTCACACAAATTATATAAATCATCTGGGGGAAATGCAGCGGGGCCCCGCCACGAACCTAAGAGAACGATTCTCGTAGCACAAACAGTATTGTAAATGCTCTTTTGTGCAGATCGTATCCAAGATCTAGATGTTACGTGCAACACTCATGTATTTATCGCACGTGTACAGGTGAGCGAAAGATTCGTCAACCGCTAACCAAGAACAAACTCAAACAAAAAAAGGGCGTCCGTGATCCAACACGCCGTCCGGATGCTGCTACTTCATTTCATGTTTTAGGGGTTGGCTAGTGACCATGTAAGGTAATGATATTGAAAGGGGGTTTAACCAACAAGGCAGCGTTACGCGCATTACATAGGAGAAAAAGGGGATATTAGTTAATGTACAATGATATATTTTTAACATTTTTTCAGTATTTGCTGAAATTAATTCCTTAATATTTGAGTCTTGTAATAAAACATTAACTAATTAATATGATTTAAAAATATGAATAAATTAATTATTAGATGTAAACTGTTATAATAAATTGAAACATTTTTTCAACAATTTGTTATTGTGCTGTTTATTTGCGGTGTGTACGGATGTGATTAAAATTTTCTAGCTTATCACCCCCTATTCCTTACAACTTGTTCCAATTGATTGCGTAGGCTTCCGCGGCTTCATGAGGTCCAGGCTATCCGGATGAGCCGCGTTCGTCGATTTGGTGGCTGCCGTTCCGGCTAACATATTGTGGCTCCTCAGAGCGTACTGCTGTCATTTTTAAAAATATTCCTCCCTCCAGTTACCCTGGAGAGGCGGGTTTATTAACGTTCAGGAGAGCACTTTAGCTGGGCAGCGTTGTGGCCTATATATGCATCAGAGAGCACTGGGCCGTGGGCCGTCCTAAAAATACTAGTTATTAACTCTCTTAAGAACTAATAAACTATGCAACTGCCGCTCTGGGCATTGGCTAGTTTACACAAATTGTTATGTGTGGGTTTCTAAAAAAAAGTACTTTACTGTACATGTTTTCTTCTTCCATTTTTTTTTCTTCATTCACAGCACAACATTCATTCTTAAACTATATGTACAAAACATTCATACTCACACATACACCATTTCACACCCTGTTTACACTACAAACACTTATAGTCACCACGGCGCCGACTTCACTCAAGCGATCCGTGGCGCCGCGACGTCTTCGTTGCCAGGCGGCTCCGGCCGGCGAGACGCGTTTCGCGCGCGTTTCCGGCCTCAATGAGCGGCGATCGCCTCCACGCACACGCTGCTTCCCCGCTTCGACAGACCTCAGAGAGCTCGTGGGAGGCAGCGCGCGGAAGGTGAAGGCGACGCGCTGTGGGCCCTTTCGTCTGTCAAAGGCCCTGTGCACGCCGCTGTTCGCCGCTAGGGGGTCTCGCGCAGGATGCGTGGATGCAGATGGCCCCAGCGCCCTCACGACGCGCGTCTTTCGCCCGCTTCTTTAGCTCCGCCAGGAAGTTGGTTCGTACGCCTAAAATTCTGAAAACGTCAGCGGTTTTAGCGTGCGGTCAAGTCGGAGAGGGAATATGCTGACGCGCCGCTCTGTTTTCTGCGACCCGAATTGGCCACAAAGTAGAAGAGGGGGCAGCCGCGAAAATCTCACATGCATACTCCCACAAGGGGCGCACGCACGCGGTGAATAAGCGGCGCTTCAAGCGCACATGTGTAGGGGTGATCGGATGAAAAGGTTCAGAAGAAGGGTTCTAATTTGATTTTGGCAGCGAGATATCGAGCGTGTGCATGCAGTGAAGACCGCGCCCAAATATCTCCGCTTTGCTCTGCCATGGGAGACGCGTGCCCGTCCAAGACACACACTTTCTTTGGGTCGCCCTCTTACGACGTGAATTTGACAGCCAACATTTCCTAGGTTTAGAGCGAGTCGTTTGGAGCGACTCAGCCTTCGGGAAGGGCGGCGAGACAATCGCTAAGTATTTAATTGACTGCCTAATTGTTCGCCGATTTCGCGTAATACGCAAAATCATCCGCGAACTTCAGGAGCCCGCAGCGTTGAATACCAGGCCTTTATCAGCAGGAAGCGGCGCGCAGCGTATGGCCGAAGGGGTAGGAGCGAGAACGCTCCCTGAGGCCACGGCCGCCTCGGCTCGTCTGAGGGACGAATATACTTTGTTAACTCGCACTTTGAATGCTGTCAGAGAGGAAACTCGCGATCAATCTGAGGGTAGCAGTCGTCTTACCCCCAACCCCGCGACGACACGCGAGCAACCCCGGCAGAGTCGAAAGCGACCGCATGTCCAGACAGACGCCAGGAACACACAGCACGACGCACACGACATCTCTTGGATGGGCGAGGCGGAACTCATGCAAGCCGCGTACGCTGCTGCGCGGAGCCGCTGACAGTCTGAAGCCCAAATTGTTCATCTCTGAAAAGGTTGAGACGAAGTGTTTACTGTTGCAACCGCGCAGAATCAGTCTTCTCAAACGTCTTTTAAGATGGAGAGTAGACTAATTGGTCTATAACTGCCGGGAGTAACTTGTTTTGCAGTTTGGTAATAGGCGAGATGGCCGCTATCTCCATGCCTTGGGAAAATACGCCAACGCGCCAGGACACATTCAGGAGCGAGTAAAAAACTCGATTCCGAGCCGCCCAAAGCGCGCAGTTGGGCTGCTGATACACCATCTGGGTCCACGAGCTTTCTTAGGATTTAAAGCTCTCAGCTCCGTCTATAACTCCCTCCTCGTCACACGGCGCGCCGAGGAGAGGGGGGCCGGCGGCCAATGGCATAATAGCTGGCCGTGCCGCCGTGACTCTTGGACGTATGACGCGCCGTGATCGTGCCACCAAACGGTCCTCACAAGTAAAGATTACGGGTCTTGTTATACTCAATAAGGGACCGGTTTCAGCGGGGATAGAGCTGGGCCGACTGTGGATGTTTTTCAGTCGGTCAGTGGCAGTGTTCACGCATGCGTTCCTCTACAGATCGACAGTTTGACGATTTATGCTAGCCCATAACTGCACGGGATTTGCATATACCCCAGCGTTATTACACGGGTCAAGGCGGATTCACCTGGACCAGGCTCCTCTCAATTCTGTTGAGGGCCGTAGAACACCGGGCGGATGTCGGATCTGCGAAGCAGCCTGCCGATCCTGTGGCACCTTGGATGTAGGGGAGTCGCGCCGTCTTCTGTGGTGAGCTGGATTTCTCGTTCGTGGTGTTGGATGTGGCTGAGTTCCTCTTGCGTTAAGGTTCTTCAAGGCACGATGTTATCGAGGAACTGCTGTAGCCGTTGGCGAGGAAAGTCTCTCTAAGTGTCTCTTTCTTTTTTGAGATTGTTTCTGTCACTGATGATGGCCTGCCCGGTGGGTTAGGGTTGTGAGCACTCCCCTCTGTGGAAGGGTGATGGTGTGAATCCACGTGTAATATCTGTTTGTGGGGTGGGCTTGGGGTACACGGAGTGGCCGGGGGTACCATCAGGGCCTCCAGAGACCAGCAAATCGAGGAATGGGAGCCTGCCCTGAAGTTCGATTCCCTGGTGAAGTAGATGCGAGGATGAATGCTGTTTAGGTGAGAAAGGAAATCTTGTAGAGCCTCGGGCCATGGAGACAAGACAAAAGTGTCATCGACGTAACGGAGCCAGATCGTGGGTTTTAAAGCGCGTTATCGAGGGCCTGTTCTTCAAAAGCTCCCATGAAAAGATTCGCCACTACCGGGGAGAGAGCGATGAGCCCATGGCAATGCCTTCATGTCTGCGCATAAGAAAACTCGTAGTTTGTACTGGAAAAAGGTGGAGACAGGCAGACCCATACTAGTTTCGCCCACTCCGTCGGCAGATGGTGTTTCCCGCGGTTGTCCTCCACAATATGATTGCGTCACTGACGGAACCATCGTGAACAGGGAGGTGACATCAAAGGCACAAGTATATCTCGGTCACAAGTATAGATCCTCGAAGCGTTCTAAGACCCTAAAACTCTGGAAATGAGTCTAACTTCCACAAAGAAATGATTCTCACACCGAAATCTGTAGAGAAAGGGACATGTTGAACATTTCTGTTACACTTTTCTGGTTCGACGATTCCTCGATACTAGCCACCTGTTCAGAGAGTGCAGATTGCAACTGTGGGTGAAATTAATATAATTACTTGATATTATAGGGACGGTTAAATTGCATGAGCATACTTCTCGGATCGACAATAGAGTTAAATAATATTCCAAAAAAGTAGGGTTGTGCTGGTCCGATCCTGCATTTTCACATGGACAATTTTACGCTGCTTACTCGAGCCTTTTGCAATATTTTTGTGACTATCAGGAAAAGCGAAAAGATAACTGTCAAGGAAGATTGTATAATTACTATAATGTTGTTGTAGGAAGTGTTGTGAATTTTTACAAAAACATGAATACGTCGAATAAAATTTATTCAAAATTTTCAACATCAATTCATTGTTTAGATTTTAATTTTAATTCTGTACGTACATGAGAAGATGCATTTTAATTTTTTAAAACAAATAAAATGTTTCGTTAACAATTTTCTCTCTTAATATGGAAAAGGAGAGGAAAAAGGTCAATATTAAACAAGCAAGAGTTCTCGCACGGGTACGCTAGTACTAAAAGAAAAAGTTCACTATTTACAATAGGAATCACCTGCCTTCTGTAATTATATATGATTGTTT
>JAHLJT010001600.1:0-47100 GCA_031308135.1 Acheta domesticus
TTGTAGGAAAGACAGACATCAATTAGATAAACATTGCAAGAACTTACAGATAACAAGTGATGTGAAAAATCTCTTTGAGGCGACTGAAAACACGTTTACGAAAATGGAATAAAAATGATAAAAATGACAAAGAACAAACGAAAATTCTTGGAAAAATATGACCAATAATATAATATATTATCGGAAAATGACAAAAGGCTTTTAAAAAGCCAAAATATTACTGTATACAACACATGAAAATAGAGTAGTTTTAGTAACATAAAATTATGCTTAACTTCTATTTTCCATGAAAATAACTCACAGAAAAAAAATTGACGTGTCATAAACATCCGGGCCCTAATGATAACGGTAGCAATGCCTATTACTGTACTGAAACCATACCAGCACTAAGTGTGTTGCATTGCTATGCCCAATTGGCTCTCTGCTGAGAAGGTGTTTGGGGGCGTTTTCTTGGGGCGCGCGGGCTGCTGGAGGCTTCCTGTCGCCGCGGGGGCGCGCTTTCGGAGGCGCCTTGTCTTTATTTTTAACGCCGGCCGCGCGCGCGGCGCTGTTTACCTTCCGGGGGAATGAACAACGGGGCGCCCTCTACGGGCTGCCGCCAGAGGGCGTCGGGGACGCTCATATTTTTAGGAGGCCGTTTATCACCGGGCGCGTGCCTCTCGCCCTCCCCTGGAGTGCAGGAAGCCTTGGAGAGGGCGGAGGCGCTCCTGGAGAGCGGCGCAGGCGCCGGGAAGGCGCACACGAGGGAGGTCGTAGGGTTTCGACTTCCGACGATGGCAGATTTTCGAAGTAGCGGTTTCCGTGGTTAGCGTATTATATTTTAAGTTTTCGAGTTCAAACCCCATCGCAGCCGTTGGATTTTTAAGGGCGAAAAATGCTTTGCTCGCCTTCCGTCGGAGGGGAAGGTAGAGCTGGCTGCCCCATGATGTAGGTGTAAAGAACCCTCAAGCGTAAAAGAAGTCTCTGAGATAAATTCACATCGCCTGCTTCGTCGCCCGAGTGATACCTCCTTTCTCTGCTAGGTGGAGAAAGGAGCGTAGCGAAATTTGCTTTGTCAGGCGGAAGAGTAGGCCTCATGGCCTGAGCCTAACCACGTAAAATAAGGCATTATTGATTGTTTGATAGCTAAGTAGCTAGATCCAATTCAGCTGCGTTTGAAACAGAATTCTAAAGACCTCCTGCTCTCATCTGTAGTTTTCCGTGGTTTTTGTCTCCGACAACACCAACGAATGTATCTTTCCTTCCTATTCCTTGATCTATCCTCTTTCCTCACACACATGCACACACTTGAAGCTCCTGGTCGGGGCGGTGCCCCTCTAGAGAAGATATCTGGAGAGGAAAATCTCAAGCACGTCGAAGTGTAGGTCGGCGCCGCATCTCTTCGACAAGTCATGAAAGAACATAGCCTCCTCCTGGCATAAAAAGAACATTCACTACATAACGGGATCAGCATAAGAACATTCACTACAAAACCCTAACAGTGCCTGGAAATGTCAGACAACCGGCGGAAAGGACCGGTGGCGTGTTTCAGGGCATGTGGCGCCTGCCTTCCTGCATTCCGTGTTGGTATAATGCTCTCGTTGCAATGGAGAACCTTAATAGCGTTGAAGTATTTTTGAACTCGATGAATATAGCTACAGTAGTTTAAATATGGGCTTTCTGGTGTCTCCAGAGATTATTCAGTATCTGGAAGAGGTATCCATTATTCTTCGTTCAATTGGTGAAGCTTAATAAAAGATGAATAATGCTGCAGACTTTTAAAAACGGAGAACGCGGTGAAGATGATACGACGAAACTACTTGCCAAAAAGACTGAAATCATTGATCTAAGTTCTAAATACAAATAATTGTATAACAATTAATTGTAGGTATACAGTTTATTCTCTATTTTAAGAAAAGATATTTAAAAGGTACGTCGTTTGTAATACATAAATCAGTTCATATCTCACGACGACTATTAATTTTAATTTTTACTTTAGCCAAACATATTTAAGATAAGCTGGATAAAAATAGTGAATGACTGTCTAGTTTGAGAATAATCTCGATAATCAAACCCTTACATGAGCACCTGTGAACTCTTCATCAGGTATTGTATTCGGGCGTTAGTTGCAGACATGAAACGTCCTCGTCAGCCATTTTCGTGATAATGTCGAGGGCGGTGTGCGGCAGGGTGAACCGGAAACCCTCAGCCCCTTTGTCGCCTGCGCCGGCGGAACAAACCGCTTATTTTTCTTTGCATGGAACTCAGGGAAGACTTCCCTTTCTCCTCCCCAATCCGGTGAAGAGACGATTTTGCAAGATGTACAGAAACTGAGACGATTTTAAAAGTAAGGTACAACTCAATTTTTGCCCCGACCGAGAATCGAAACCGGGATCGCACAATGGGAAGCTAGTACTTTGCCCATGAGTCACTTAGATTTTGTTGTTGTTGTTGCAAGATGCTCTTTCGAAACTACTTCCCTACCTAATTTATTAGGGACTTTCCGCTAGACTTTAGAAATGTGATCGTACATCGCTATGACAATCTGATCGAGAATGCAAAATGTATTTGTGCAAGCAAGGTTGCCGAAATTGTAACAATCACAGGAGAGGGGGCGGGGTTGGCATAATTATTTGAATCTTTGTATGGATCTTTGTAACTATGTCCCATGAATTTTAGGCGTTGCATCACGTTATTTATGTTTAAAAATATCGTACAAACTGAAACTCAAAGTCTACAAATGTATTATTCCATGTTTGTATTATTTTCTCTGAGTTTATTACGCAACAAAAGAGTTTTAAAATATAATGTAGATGAAAATGTTCCATATAAATGTAATATATGGGAAAGACATTTTTAAACCATCAAGCCACTTTGCATTCAACTGCAAGGGAACCCAGAATTTTGACGCGATAATGGGATGCATATTGTGCACAAACACACACATTCACGAATACGCGCTTTCGTGCTTTCTCTAAAATAATTTACAGCCCATTCCGGATACCCCAAATCACCTTCGGAAGCGCCAGTGCGTACCGCCTGATTCGAGGAACCGCAGTACTGAGCGGCGTAGCGGGTTGTGTCGAGAAGGCGCTCCGAGAACGGGCGAAGGCAAGTGACGTGCTACAATTTAACGCAAATCAATGCGAGAACAGTGTAAATCAGATGTGTCATGGTCTGCTACTGGTGGTCGTTGCACAAGTCCTGGCTCCGTAACATGCCACGAGCTTCTCGGCGCAACTAGCGTCGGGAAAGGAAACTATTAGTAACCCCGCCGTTTTACAATAGGGATGTCGTCTCTGGTGGCGGGGTGATGAACTACGTGAAGGGGCGATTTCGTCGTGGCACTCGTGCCACGCACTTCCGCTTGTGGCATCGACCTTGACAACACAGGTCTAAATAGTACGAATAATTACGAGAATTGGATTGTGAATGAGAATAAATATATGAAAAATGTTCAAAATAAAACGCATCATTTATAAGTTAAACATTTTTTCAAGACCTAAAGAAACGGCCAAAGCGCCATTCTGTAAATAAATTAGTTAAGGCATGCTAGATATAAGTTAGTTGTAAGATCAGCTTTAGTTAGATAATAAATACTCCCCCTTCTGTCGCAAAAGTCAAGTAGGACTGCGGCGCGCGCGGGGTTAATACCGTCTCGTATAATAAGAGATATAATAATAAATACCGTCTCGCCAGGGGTTTTCCATATCTGTTACAATTAGGATTCTGAGGAAAGTGTTACTCTATTAATAAAATGTAATGTATTAATAAAAAATAACACGTATTTGTAAGCTACAGATCTATTAAAGAAATACATAAAGAAAATCTTCATTATCTGAAGATTAAAAGAAGTACGATATGACACATCACTTCTGAGATACATTTAATTTTTCAAACCGTAGATACTCTAAGTTCGTGAGCGCTGGTTAGTGGACAAAGGTTGTGGGTCCCCGCGGTTTTAAACGTTGTCACGTTTCGCTTCGTCCCATGCGTTTGGAACACTTGCTGTGGCCGCGCTCGACTCATTGGCTGCAGCTGCGAAGGAGGCGGGCGGACGTCTCGTCCCCAGGGTCAACATCCGGCTCAGGCGACGCACGAGTCGCTGCTGGGGGCCACGATGCTCCTTCAGCTGATTCTACTGGCGACTCGAAATAAAAGAAATCAACCGTATCTATCGCATTAGTTTAGTACACACAGTTTCTATCGACGGGAATCTTTTCTCCAGAAAGTACAATGAAGAGGTGCTCCTTTTTGAAGGAAGTGGGCTGTCAAAGGACAAATGTGTACAAGAGCAACGGGCAGCAGAATTACCCGTCATCTTCAAACCAGTGCTGCCAAAATAGGAAAAATTGATAATAAAACGGTGAAGAACCGCAGCAAAGATAAAGAAATGATGTTTGTCCCAGAATTAAGGACAAAAAATACAATTTTGCTTGGATGAAATGCAGGAGGTACTTTGGACATTACATCTGAAAAACGTCTGTAAATTGTGCCTAAATGAACTGAAAAATAGTGTAAAGAATTAACAATTATATATTAAAATATAGTTGTTAATTCTTAGTTTAATGATAACTATGTATTAAAATAGAGTTATTAATTGATAGTTTATAAGACTTGTAAACCATCTTAAAGAAAAATATGTTTTAGACATTTGCTTCTTTTTAAAGTAATTTATACATTTTTCCATGTATTTTTCAAGAGTTCGAATATGTTATCTGACCTTTTTAATTCCCTTAATGTTTTTTGAAGTTTTATGCTTTTTAAATTTGTGATGTATAAATAAATAATAAAAAATATATTACCACTTTATAATTAATTTTTTGGGTAAGTTATGACCCCAAGCGATTACTTAAGTAGCCGTGCCACTCTTTTTAAAATACTT
This sequence comes from Acheta domesticus, assembly GCA_031308135.1. NCBI lineage: Eukaryota > Metazoa > Arthropoda > Insecta > Orthoptera > Gryllidae > Acheta > Acheta domesticus. Next base: position 4,865 of record JAHLJT010001600.1, read on the forward strand.
AAGGGTTGATATTCTTTCGTTTTTTCACAATTTGTAATTCTATACTTAATGTTTGATTTTGTGGGAGTATTTACTATAATACACGTCCGATGATGTAATACAACTATCACGGTATATATTGTGATCACATGTGACTCGGAGTTAAATGGAAAGAGAAACTAAAATAGGATGTACATTTTGTGTGTTGCAGTTTTGGGAAGTGATCTCTGGAGAACACGGAATCGATGCTACAGGCACCTACAATGGCACATCAGAATTACAATTAGAGCGCATTAATGTGTACTATAGCGAGGCTTCCAGTAAGTAAATGACACATTACATTTTTCCTGCCAATTACAATGAATAAATTTTCATTAATACAAGTTTAATTAAATGTAAACATCTTTTAGCGATTTCTTAAAGAACCCTGTATTTTTAATAAATTCCAGTGTTTTAGAATGCGTTTATGCAGGGATTCTAAAACGTTTTAATGATTTTACTACTCACATTGTGTATCAAAAAATATAATATTCTCCCGCGGTGTTAAATATAGCATTTTTATTATAGTATGGTTAAATATTTTTTTTATTTATAGAAAATATACTTACAAATTTACATAGCAGATAATTACAAGAGGTGCAAGAAAGCATTAAATTTTCAGTTAAATTGTTAATATATTTTACGAATCTCATGAATTTTTTTCATGGCCACCCTGCAATTTTGCCATATACCTAAGAGGTAAGCTTACAAGCGTTTGTGGCCCCACACTTTAGAGCAATATTTTTTTTTTGCAAATTCATGGTTTGCTTTGGTTAAATTCCAGTAACTAAAATAACCTATTTTAAAAGATATACTAGTATTGGATTCTTTATTACAAATGCATTGACAATGTTAGTGCTTTTAAAATTTGCGAATGCTCTCGACAAGACATCTGGTAAATAACATTTTTATTTTTAATTAGCATTGTTCACAAAAAAATAAACGATGTATTTTTCATTGGGTTTATTATTTTAAAATGTTTGTCGTGTTAGTTATATTAACGCTTATTTGGACATTAATTACCAAGTTGGGAGATTATTAAGTATCGATTTGGAAGTTCAACATTGGCGTATCATGGCGTATCATGGCGCATTTATGGCACGAATAACTGCGACATCAGGCATTCAGCCAATCGCAGTGAGAGAATCGAGTAAGAATGGGGTAACGGTAAACCGAACAGTCGACTACAGTTTTTCCGCTTGATGTCGAATCTCCATGACGTTATAATAAAGTTGTTTCCAAAAGTTAACATTGATTCTTTTATATATATTTTCGTTTAGTTTACTAAATATGCTCCTTAATTCCATGAAAAATAGTTGATGATAATAGCGTGCTCGCAATTTAAACTACACAACTACCAATCAGAATCCAGGAAAGAATCAAAATCGTTTAATTAAGACACTATTACCACCGTGTTATAATGTGCTTACTGAAGTGATTTCTCATAAAAGTGAATTGGTTATTATGCGATGGATAGACTCAAGGTCATTTATAGTGAACGCGAAGGCCGAAGGCCCGAGCCTCGCCGTGACTTGGATCCGGGCGAGCGAAGCGAGAAAACTTACCTTTGAAAGTAATTTGGCTTTATAATGCGGCAGGGACAAAGCGTATGAGGGCGTCTCAGAACTTTAAGAGCCATGAAAATCGCCTATCGCTACGATACGAATTACGTATTAAGGAGGCCGTGACAGCGAGGGGTACCATACAGTCGGGATCAACCTGCTCACGCAATAAAGCTTAATATTATAAACTAGTTGCATAATACACTTTTAATGGATCCTAACTCTTCCACTCGTGTGTCGTGACAGTCGCGTCTTCCTCCACCGGAGGCAAGTACGTCCCTCGCGCCATCCTCCTCGACCTGGAGCCCGGCACCATGGAGGCGGTGCGACTAGGCTCCTACGGCCGCCTCTTCCGCCCCGACAACTTCGTGTTCGGGCAGTCGGGCGCGGGCAACAACTGGGCCAAGGGCCATTACACGGAGGGCGCCGAGCTGGTGGACATGGTGCTGGACGTGGTGCGCAAGGAGGCGGAGAACTGCGACTGCCTGCAGGGCTTCCAGCTCACGCACTCGCTGGGCGGCGGCACGGGCTCCGGCATGGGCACGCTGCTCATCTCCAAGATTCGGGAGGAGTACCCGGATCGGATCATGAACACCTACTCAGTGATGCCTTCTCCCAAGGTGAGAGATCTACTGAATAATCAAATTGTGCTCTCAAACAATCTAGTTCTTCCATCACCGTATTGGTATTCCAAGTTAGAAAAACTGTGCTTGAAGAAAATAATGCTTTTTCACATTTTCACCGTCGTTGGGCAACTGCAATAAGAGTTACTTCTTTAGTAGATCCTCACTTCACATGTTACAAGCTTTTGTAAAAACAACCAGCACAAAATATTCTGTAAAATAATTATTCAGTTATGTTACCAATTAAGCAATTTTCATGATTTCTCTCTATATCTGTATTATAACTGCAATACAGGTATATTATGATATTCATTAAAAATTGATTTGGATATTGACATTAATATTTTGGAAGCAAAAATTCCTTTCTGAGGCGTCATGGTTTCATCTTTAATAACACAAATGCCAGTGTCCATGTGTATTCAAATATAATATTTATAACTTTAAGATGTCATTGAGATGTCATGTTGTTTTGAATTATTATTTACTATGATTTGTTATAATTATTTTTTACAGGTTTCGGACACAGTAGTTGAACCATACAATGCCACATTGTCTGTTCATCAACTGGTGGAAAATACTGATGAAACCTTCTGCATAGATAATGAGGCCCTGTATGATATCTGCTTCCGAACTCTGAAGCTACAAAACCCAAACTACAATGACTTGAATCATCTTGTTTCCCTGACAATGTCTGGTGTTACAACTTGCTTAAGATTCCCTGGACAGTTGAATGCTGACTTGAGGAAACTGGCAGTAAACATGGTTCCCTTCCCTCGACTCCACTTCTTTATGCCTGGCTTTGCTCCTCTTACATCTCGAGGAAGCCAACAATATCGTGCTCTCACTGTCCCAGAACTTACTCAGCAGATGTTTGATGCAAAGAATATGATGGCTGCTTGTGATCCACGACATGGTCGTTACTTGACAGTTGCGGCAGTATTCAGGTGGGTACAAATACCAAACAAGCCAACATTTTATCTCAAGGAACCAAACTTATTCATTCACATAAATTACAAAGTGCAAAATTTACAAAACAAAACTTTCTTTTAACATTATCATTGAAATGACATGATACAGAATATTGTAGTCAAATATTAAAAGCTTGACACAATTGTTTTAAAACATTTTTCTTACATTTCAATATTTATTAAGATATGTACTTTCTTATACCTACTCTGCTTATTTTAGAGTGAGTTTATATATGAAGAAATTGAAAATCAAATTAAAGCTTTGTGCGTTACCTACTTAACATTACCAAAAAGAGTTAATTTTATTTTTTTATTTTTATTTATTTAACTTTCAGAGGTCGCATGTCAATGAAAGAGGTCGATGAGCAAATGCTGAGTGTTCAAAACAAGAATAGCAGCTACTTTGTTGAATGGATACCAAACAATGTGAAGACTGCAGTATGTGATATTCCTCCAATGGGCCTAAAAATGTCATCAACCTTCATTGGAAACACCACAGCTATTCAAGAACTTTTCAAAAGAATATCTGAACAATTTTCTGCCATGTTCAGGAGAAAAGCTTTCCTTCATTGGTACACTGGAGAAGGCATGGATGAAATGGAATTCACTGAGGCTGAATCGAATATGAATGATTTAGTTTCCGAATACCAACAATATCAGGTTTGTACTATGGGAACACATGCAATGCAATTTCTGTAAATGATTTGTAAATTATTCTTTGATAATGACAATGTTATGAATTCCAGGAAGCAACAGCAGAGAGTGATTATGATGAAAATGGTGATCTTGGAGATGAGGTTGAGGATGAAAATGACCAAATGAATGATATTTAAACTCTCACTTCTGTTTAAGTTTTCCTAATGAAGATGCAAATCTTTATTTTAAATGCATAGGGATTTACAACTTCATTTCAAATGCAACATATTTATATTGTAAGTTAATTATTTTCTACCAATTTTACTTGTGAACTGCAGTGCATTATCATTAATTGTGTAGTGAACTGTTAAGAAAAATTAATGTTATTTCAATATTATTTAATGTTCCTTTAAAAATAGAACTAAACTGTTTTCTGCATTTACTTTTTGTACCAGCAAAAACTTCTTAATATGATTCAACTTTTCTCTCATTTTTATTGTTTGTTGTTCACTCAAGAAAGGAAATGTTTCAGAGATTTGCAGAAAATTTCTGCAATAATTATTTTTTTGACTACACATTGAATTTCTTACAAGCAGGAATTTAATGTTCTTTTCATATACATATTTATGTCTTGGAACCTATTTGTACTGAATAAAGATTGTAATTTGTATGACTATGTTTTTTATCTTTATTATTTAGTTATTTTTGTGAATGCATATAATACATACATATTGTTTACTATTGTGAATGAATGAATGAATGAATGAAGTACATACTACACAACCAAAGATGTAATCGGAAAGTATTTCCAGGTAGTGAGAGTCAATTTCAATTTCTCCCTTCCTTTTTTAAATTTTTTTTTAATAGTTGGCGTAAGAAAAAAAGTAGATTCATAGTGGTAATCATCCTTTGGATGCAATCACTGAGGAAATTGTCTTGAACAATAATTACAAAAAAATGTGGATTTTGATCCTCCAGGATGTATGGCAATACACACAACCCAACTTAACTTCAATCTGGCACCCCTCCTTAATGTGAACAATAAGGCTCTTACTATCAGATCCATTAATAAGGGTTTGGCACCATTATCTTTTCGGGCATGAAACACCAACCCTAGGTGTTAAATGTATACTTCTGGAAAAAAGTTATGAGAAAAATATTCTCATAATTATTTATCTCTTCAGTTCTTCATTAATCTTCAATTAATTTTTCACAAGCGTTCTAATACTTAAGAACACTTTTTCAAAGTGTAAAAACACTTAAAATTATTTTCAATGAAATGTTTTGTAATGGGAAAAATGTTTCAGTAAGAATTCTTTGGTAAAAGACTTGCTAACAGAATATTTTATAATATGAATACTAGTCAAACATAATGTGATGACTAGAACTTGGAAGATCAGACATTTATTATACCTAAATTAAGCAAGCAAAAAGACATTTATTTTATCTAAATAGTGCAAGCAGAAAGGCATCTATATTTACTGAAGTAGGCAAAAAAAAGCATTATAATGGCTAAAATAGGGATGCAGAAAGACATGTAAACAATTAATAGGAATTATTGTAAAAAATTAATAATTAAAATAATTTAGATTTTTACTCTAAAATTTACATCAACACTTAAACAAGAAGAAAAAATCTTTTCTTCGTAACTGACTGCACATGACCATAAGATTTTTTATACACTCCATCTATCAGAAAATATTAATTTTGCTTCACTACAGAAAATGATTCTTAGAGGTACACTAAATTGCATTTTGATGACTATGAATTTGTTTCATTCATGACACTGTCTATTAAATGCTGCTGAAGACTCTCTTTTGAATCCTGGAATGGCATTGGTGAAAACACAATTATTGTTTTATTCTTCACACTTGTGTAATCGCCAGCACTGACAATGAGGAGGGTTGCATCATATGTCATGTACAGAGAGATCTGCCCTCAAAAAGGATTGAAAGCCATACTCAAAGGTAAGATGGGATACCTCATGAATGAATCTAAAAGACTGGGGTGGTATCATTTTCCTTTTAGAATTGAAAACACTTACTGTCAGTGGCGTAAGTTCAACAGTGATTTTCAATATTTGATGTGGAAGTATTTTTTAGTTTATTTTAGTAAATAATTGAAATCTGAGAGAAAACAATCTTCTATTTTCATTCCAAGGGGACAGACCGCTTGCTTACATTCTTTGCGTGCAAAATTCGTTCCAAATTGCTGTGTTTTAAAGTCGCATATCTCTAAAGATTTTGTCCACAAAAGACAGGTTTTTTAATAAAACAATACATTCTAAATTTATCTCAAGTTATATTTTGCTAGGTATACAGCCTTTTATCAGACAAGCAGAAAGTGTTTGTATATAATTTCCACAAAAATGGTTGAAACAATAGGAATAACGCATGATCATCTTGCTTATTATCAGAGTTGTTAAGTGAAATCACTCAAATCAGTAAATTCATTTAAATTTCATTGTGTGCTGATCAAAACTGTTGGCTTCATTTGATTTCATTTCATCTACTAACAGATACCAAATCAAACCAAAAATATTATTAAAATCTCATAAATAAGAATTCTCATTTATTATATTATGAATGGTTTCTTAAGATTTCTCAGGATTAAAAATTTCTAGTTTTCAAACGTTGCTAACCTCACTTTGTTGGTAATTTTATTTATCATTCAATTATGTACAGTCAATGGATGCTGGAAGAGATTCCCAAAATAATTATATTTTTTATCCCTTGAGTGCAGTGTCCATCTTTAGTTACATTTACTCCCAAAAACTTTACTTTATTTGCTGCTTTTAACTGCTCACCATTTATCTGTATTCTCTCTTTGGGTCCTATTATCATTACAATAGTCTTTTTTTTTGAGTTCACCTTGAGAGCTAATTTCTGACTTTCTTCTATCACTTTCTGTAATAACTGCTCTAGACCTTTCTGACTTTCTTCAATTATTGTAGTATCATCTGCATAACAAATATTAATTACTTTGTTTCCTCCCATTCTTCCACCTATATTTAATTTCATCCAGTTGCGCTTTCCTCATGACATATTCACTGTTTAAGTTAAATAGATCTGGAGGAAGGATACATCCTTCTCTGACACCCTTATTGACTTTATACAATTCAGTACTTCCTTCTGTTGTTTAAACTTTTGATTCCTAATCTGTATAGAGCTGAATTAATAAAGTTTCTATATGCCTTGGTATGCCCATATTTGCTAAGGTAATCCATAACAGATTATGGTCCACACAATCAAAAGTTTTTGAATAGTCTAAAACACATAAATACAGGATTCTTTGGAATTTTACCGCTTTCAAGAGGAATACTATAAATACATACTTTAACAGTAGAAAAATTTAATTGCTAAAAATAGTATTATTAAATAATAAATAATATCTTTGTAGAATATAAACTATATGAATACATACAATTAGCATAAGTATAAAAAATTAAAGAGGATAAAATTTTAAAGGCACTTTTAGAAATTTCAAATTTGCAATTTTGTTTATGATACTCTTTAAATCAATATTGTTGCAAATTTCACTCTCATTTGATATCATTGCTACATCTGTTAATCTTTCTTGTGACATGATTGATTGTATGAAGATTTTGATAATTTTTAATTTTTAAAATGGTCTTTCTATGGTGGCTACAGTAACTAACTACGCTAATAAAATTTGTAATAGTATGGTAACATTAGGAAATGACATATTAGTTTAGGATTTTGTTTTGAGACATTTCATGATTATGTTTAGTTCAACTGCTAGAACCATTGATTTTATGTCTTTTGAACTATGTGTATTAATTTCATTGGTCAGTTCTAATTCTAGATGTGTACTATTTTTTAATGTCTCTATTTTTATTGGTGAGTATGTTTTTTAATATGGTTTACTCATTTCTGCTAGTTTATTGAAGTCATAAAAATTAAATGCATCACTTTGCACTTTAAGCAATAGAAACCTTTCCTCTATAGATGAAACTGTAGTGTCAATAACAGTATTAAAAAAATATGTTTATTTTAAAATATCCACAGAAAAAACTAAAACTATGGCATATAAAGGATAATACCCAGTGAGAACAAAGATTGTGATAGAAGGAAAAAGTATAGAACAGGTAAAATATTTCAAATATCTAGGTTGCCACATCTCGTTAGAAAAGAGATATAGATTTAAATAATATTAAATTTAAATAATATTAAAAATTATTAAAAATTAAATAAATTTAGAAATATATGCGGCACGATACACAGACATCTAAAAAATTAAACTAGGATAGAAACAAGAATAAATTTCTTCAACACAGTAGCTGTGCCAGTGTTAATGTATGGAGATGAAGCAAGAGTAACATCAAAAAATGATAACTCTAAAATCCAGGCAGCTGAAATGAAATTTTTGAGAAGCACTCTAGGTTATAATATCCTAGATAAAAAGAGAAGCACAGAGATAAGAAATAAACTGGGGGTTGAACCACTGCTGGAGAAACTGGAAAGAAATCAGAAAAGATGGTATGAACATCATGACATGCTCGACAGCAAGTTACCAGCACTCGCAGTGGACTACAGATGCAGAGGAAGAAGAGATGTAGGAAGGCCTGGAAGGAAGTGGACACCGGAACAGGTTCTTGAACCTAACCCTTGAAGTGCAGAAGAAGAAGAAGAAGAAGAAGAAGAAGAAGAAGAAGAAGAAGAAGAAGAAGAAGAAGAAGAAGAAGAAGAAGAAGAAAGAATATGTGGAAATTGTATTTTGGATCATTTGTACTCCCATCATCATGCTCATAAGTAAACATAGTTTTCTTTTTGCCTGCATATAGGTGGGGGAAAATCCACAACTACATCACACAAATTAGTAAGCTTAGTTGCAATGCTTAACATTTCACCAAAATTATTGTGATGTCCAAATGTTCGTTTTAAGAAGAGATATATTTTTGATATTTTGAGTTTTTCTGCCATTTTTTTCGCACAGCATTACATAACTTTCTCTCTACTCCGTAGGGAGAAAGTAAAAATAGAAATAATAGTTTTTGAATTATAGAAAAGAAGCCTACTACCTATATGAAAATTTAATTTTGCTGCATCAATAATTACTAAATTGAGAGTAGAGTGCAACAAGGAACAAATATTTGTATTTACTTCACTGTAAATTAATTCAAACTTTGTTAAATATATGTCGATTGTGGCTATATCAGTTTTCTTCTGCCGCACATACAAATAAATAAAATAAATTATTGACAATGATAGTTGGTTGGACTGATTTTGGCAGCACTGCCACAAAGATCTGGGTTCTGTGTGTGTGGCGCGAAGAACCAGTGCTTTGTGTACACAGTGGCGACAGGAGGCAGCCATGCATTCTAAAAGTTAAATGTATTCGTAATGATTTTCGAAAGCGTTATTGTGTAAAATATCATGAACATTTTGGCGTCCAAAGGTTCGGCTCACGAGCTGAGATATTAAAGCACTCAATTCATTTTCTTTTGGAAGTAAACATGTTATCGGAAGCGGCGCAGAGCAGGGTCCACGCCGTTTATATCACGGAAATCACCGGATGTCTTCGCAAAACCTGCACGGGAAATCAGTGAGTCGTACATAATAATCCTATAATCCTTTGTTAATCCAAAACTAAACCCATCATACTTGCTTAAGCATAACTTTCAATCAGAAACGTTGAGTTTACTCCTAACCTGAGAATAAGGAGAATTAATCAAGCACGTGGAAGAGTGAAGGGAATCATTACTATTACATCAAATTCCATCACAGAGGATCAGTGGCGTAGGCTCAATGTATGCGAGTGATGTGTTACATCCCCTAGTTTTCCATCACTTAAAAATAATGTCAGTAAAGTATTTTCTTTTCTTCTCTTTAAGTATCTCCCTCTGTTTCTCTTATTCCCTCCCACCATTTACGTTCGCAGTCCAATAGGCGTTTGTCCCTTCGCCGGATGTGACGGGCCGACAAGTATCCCTTGAACGACCTCACTTCATTGGCGAGGTTATTGAACTCACGGTCATGCACTGTGTGCAAGCTGCGTGGTTTTAACTGCCGGAGATGTGACATAGCTTCTCACATCAAAGGCTTCTCATTGGCGTTCGTGTATCCCCTCCCAATAACCTTCCATACTCCCTCCTCTGATGCCCTCCTCGCTCTCATAATTCGGCAGCACGCGTGGGAATCCCAAAAGTCACGTGCCACTATTGTGACCTGGAAGCGGGGAGCGGGGGGCTCGACTGTCTTTCCTCATAAGTCAAACAAGTCTGCCAACTATGCTTAAGCACATTTCAACCCGATTCAGTACAACTGGGTAACTCGATGTGTGTTAGCAGGCCTGACAAAACAAGATCACTCCCATCATGTAAGAAAATGGTATGACAGAGACAATCCATGAACTCGAAACGGTGCGCGCAATGTTATTTCGTTCGTCATGTGTGTCCAGCGTTCTAGCGTAAATGCTGTTTACTATTGAATGTGCGTTAAATAGACTACTTTGCCTAGTTGGTGATATATTAAGAGAATCGTGAATTCAAAATTGTAACGCGAAAGAATAAAAGGTGTGTGCGTGTGCGACATGGCGAGCTCATCCAGTTCATTTGTGGTAGTGGGTGAGTTATTTGTGGCAGGGAACAGTAGTGAAACGTTTCATTGTGTCATAGACAGGATTCGTGAAATTCCGTGCAGTTCTTTCACCTATTCCGAAAAACTTAAGGTACATAGTGATGGACAACCAAGACAACGCGAATAGATCTCGAGTTCAAAAATTAGGTATGTACTTTTTTGTGGTATTTTTTTTGTTTTATTGTTTTGTGGTAAATTTCAAGGACAGGGTTCGGCTCCTATTGACGCGCACGATTCGGTTCCGAACGAGTCACTCGCGGCGCTGCCACAGTGTGCCCGGCCACACGACCACGTGGCCAACGCACTTTCGTGTGGAATCGTGACGCTTCGCTACCCGTGTTCAAGTTGAGGACGAGGCTCGGGCCTTCGGCCCTCGCGTTAACATAAAACATCCTTGAGTCTGTCCAACGCATAATTACCAACGCATTTTATGCATTTAACATTAAGCATGCAACGCATTTTATGCATTTAACCATTGTAATTCTCCATTACACATTCGCACCACACCGCACAATGCACAATGCAAGCAGTGCTCCCTGAGTGATCCGTTCTCGTGGTCCGCGCGAGTGAACCATGCGCAAGTGAACCGTGCGCCGTTGTTTTAGTGAGCCGAACCCTGTCCTTAAAATCAGCCTGTTTTGTTTATGTAAGTTAGTGCATGCAATGAAAAATGATTATTTTCAAGGGAGATTCAGAATGTGTCTAATTTGCAACATGCACTTCTAAAATACTTCAGAGTTAAGTAGAATGACGCAGACTTTAAATATTTGGAATTATGCATTCAATCTGTAATATCATGATCGCATCCCCACATCCACTAGCCAGGAGACGCCACTGCAGAGGATACATCAAAATAGGAAGCTAAGGTTAAATTAAAAATATGTGAAGATGCTTAGGTCTCCTTTGATGAAGTTCAAACAGAGAAGAATTTGAAATAGCTGACGAAGACAGAAGAATTTCAATAGGAGAGCGAATCGGAACAGATGATTTTCGAAAATGTGTACTGTGATACCGTTACGAGATTACAAACTATTTTCGATGAAGCAGAAAGCACGCAACAGAATGTGATGGCGCAACTGAGTGCAGGAGTCGGCCATACTATATACGAGCAACAGGCAACTGGGAATCCTATCAGGATGATTCAGAGGTTACCTGAAATTAAGTTAGCAGAATTCATGAAGTGGCTGATTTTCAAAAATAGTTTCGAGTCGACTATTCATAATGATGCACATCTGACGAACGTTCAGAAGCATCAACATTTAATTGGCATTCTACAAGGCGAGGCGCGAAAAGTGATTCAAGGATTCGCCATTTCAGACGAAAGTAACACTAGTGCGTGGAATCTTTATGTAAAAACTTACGACAATCTGATGATAATTGAGACCCATCAAGATGAACTCTTCAAGTTTCCCGTGATTTCGAAGGAGAACAAAGCCGAATCTCTTCGAAAGTTCCACTTCCACATTCAAACTCACATTGCGTGTCTCAGTGCAATGACACAGCCTGTGAAAAGCGGAATACATTAATTATCCACTTGGCAAAGAGGAATTGTATGGTCCATGGTTTGAGCAGACGTTTAAAGAAGAAGCTGACGTAAAACCCGATAGGCAACATCGCGATAAAACCCGATATGCCCGATATGCAAAATCGCGATACAAGAAAACAAAGCAGCGATGGCATATGCCAAAAATGGCATCATCAGAGCTGCACAGAACTACAATAATGGCAAATTAACGTACTCAAAGCTGCACACAAAAAAGTCTAAACTTAAGTGGCGCATCAGAACATTGAATGGGAGCAGAGGAACTGTGACATTTGTTCAAGTACAGTTACAATGATACACCAGTCTGCCTCAGTTTGGCCATGGAAGAACATGTTCATCATGCTGCTATTCTTGCAATGAGACCCATGTACAGTGAAACCTAACTGAAAGAACATCTCTCTCAAAGACTGATTTTCCTTGGAATGGATACTGGCACGTATTGTGTGTACATTATATTGCTGATTACAGACCATCCCTCTTCCCGATTACTGACCAGCCCCATAATAGCTACTTTCTTAATTTAACCCTTTTTAAGAGACCCCTTTCAAGAAAATTGTGGATATAGTATACCAAATTTTCAGTTACTTTAAATGAAAATTGACAACTTTAAAAGGATTTGCATGACATGTCATTTGCCTTGGCTTTATTCTCGAGGAAATCAGAGGGCAGGGATCTGGGGAATCAAGCTACAATAAACCATGACCATTGATGTGGATGGTATCACGGCTGTTCACTCCATTTCAGTTTCATTTCTTTCAATGAGATGGTGGATATCAAAGTAACTAGTGTTTAAATCTGTGAAAAAAGTAATTTTCTTTACCATTCCTTTTTGGAAAAACTTCTGGTACAAAAGAATATCAATGTCTGAAATCAGAGTTATCGACTTTCCACTTAACATTCGGATTATTTCTCAGTCAGAGCTCGGCACTCACCCAATGCCCACCGCTAGATTATATTTTTCGTGTGTGAAGTGAAAATTATGTCCCAGAACATGCCTCAAACTAATTATTAATTTTATAGACATAGTTACATATGATTTAATTTAATAATTATAAATCAGGCTTAATAACGATTAGTAAGAGAGGTAAAAATGGCTTTATGTGATAATAATAAGAAATAAAAAATAGTTTATAATATTTTATCTTTTTACTAATAATTTTATTAATTTCTTAGAAATGATCTGATTGTGTGGAAAATTATTTAATTTTGAGTTTACGAAAGTAGAACAAACAAAGTTCAAGATGGAAAATAAGTTGACAAGAATATGTCCTTCTTTGTACTCTCCCGTATACTATACGTACGTACGTACGTAGAGTATAGGGGAAGTTATGAAGAAAAAAACCCTGAAGTGTTTCAAATTCTCTAATATTTTTTTAAACTATCTATTATGAAAAGTAAGAGACACGTATTTTTTTGTTTAGCCAAGAATACATTATTTTTGAAGTTATAATTATTGAAATATATTAATTTTTCTCCAATGTCGAGATGTTTAATAATTTTTAACTCCAAATGTATTGCTTGTAAAAACTTAAACTTAATTTCAAATTAAAGCTAAAGAAGCAATCTTTCAACAAGTATTTATAAATAATTGCATATTTTTATATTGTGTTTTTTAAATTGTTTATAATTTTTAAAACGAGATTTTTAAGACGATCCCCATGATTTTGTATTTTAAACTCGACGGCAATAAATTCTTTAGACTTTCATCTCCATCTCTGCAAATTTTCAAAATGGCTTCTGTTTTAGAACTCGCGTAAAAAAATAATATTCAAGGAAGCACAGAGTATTTTTTCACCGCTGCGGCGCGCCGCTGCCACACCGCTTTGTCAATGTTCCCTGTGTCTTCCTCCACTGGACTTGCGGCCTTGCGCAACACTGCCCACCCCCTTTCATCGATGTCAGCAGGTCGTTTTCACCCAAGGCAATGGCAGGAAGTCGACCAAGCAATAGATTCACTGGGATCAATTTACATCCAAGAGTGTGTGACACAGTGCAAATAATATCCTCGTTTGTGAGTGCACGTGCGCTTCTTTCTTTCTAGGAGAGTGACAAAAAATAATTGAAGATGGCAGGTAAAATGAAGATACGCTTTGATTCATGTTTCAATCCTTTCAATCTAGAAAAGTATGGTAGAACTGAATGTAAAAATTTAAGACACGTATGTAATACGAAGTATCCTTCAAACGTTGGGCACACAATACTTACAAATTACACCGAAATTGAAAATTTGTAATATATGCAGATGGAGAACTTCAAAATGGTTTATAAAATGAGTCAAACTTCTAACGGTACTATTGAAACATTTTCCAGCAAACCTGGTACAAGACAACAGAGTAGAAATTCAGAAGAAGACAATAATTCGTAATTGAACATTGAAATGAAAGATGATGGTGATCTATCTCCTAGTGAAGTAGAAGCTGCGCCAGCCAAGAATGTAAAATTATCACATTTGAAAGAAAGTTTAACAATATTGATGTTAGGTGAAACACCTATTGAGAAAAACGAAACTGAGTCAAAAAGCACATTCTCGTCGAAAAGTGGAAAAAATAAGACGAACCTTAGAGAAAGGAATATTTGATATAGAAGAGGTAGAAGAAGAACAAGAAAATGAATACATCATAGAAGAATTGAAAAAAGATACTATGGCGGCATATAGCGGTGCCTTAATAAATTTACTACAAAAAACTTCTTTTTTTTCGTACTCTCAGGCAAACGCACGTGCGCTTCCCCCCGCTGGCCTCGGCCCAGCCGCGCTCCACCCCCACCCGACCTGGTAAAAATTTATGGCCGTCAAAGGCTACTTGACGAAACCACTCCACTGAATGCACCTTTTGTCACCCACCCCCCGCCGATCCTGGGGCGCCCTCGCTTCCACGCCTGTCGCGATAATTTCAGAAAGCCCGAACCCCTTTGCCATACGATAATTGCTCAATAGGAATGACACCCCCCCCTGACGAACGCAGCTGCGTTCCGTTCAACAAAGATAGCATTTCGGGAGAGAGAGAGAGAATTCAGAAAATTTTCCACAAATCCTCGGACCGCCATTCGTCTAAATTAATTCTGCGACGCAGTAAGATGCGGCCAATGAAAGGCTTCAAAAAGTAGGTCTGCGAGCCCAAAAAAAACTTAGGAGGGGGAAAATACGAGAGGGACGGAGTCCCGAAATCTAGAGGAGACTAACACGAGAGTTACGAGAGGGAGGTAGTCGTGAGAGCGACCACGCGTGAGCGTCGGCCGCGAAAGTAACGCTTAAAAAGCGAGCGCTCTGAGTTACGAGAAGGCGCTTCGCGACCGAAACTCGTTGCCTAAGTCGGGCGAACGAGCCGCGAGTATCGGGAGCTAGCCTACGGTCCGCGCCAGCGATTAAATGCTGTAGTATCGCTCGTCTTAGCCGTGACGAGAGACGAACCCGGACTCGTCCAGCGTCTTGGTGGCGAGACGCCAAGGGGCAAGCAGTGACCGCGAGAAGATATCCGCCTTCCCGTTGCAACACAGCAGCCAGTAAGACGACGCCCGTGGAAGACGCCAAGGCCACCGACCTCAACGTGGGCACCCCAGTCCACGCTCGTCCACAGATAAGACTTTTTACGCACGCCCGCGCTTTGGGGCGCCCCGCCTCGAGACGAGGCGGAAAATGCCATCGAACTTTTAAAGTGTTTGGTCTTTCTTTATGTTGTTTGTTTGTTTATTATTGTTAAAATTAAGCGATGCCGCGCAATGGCATATTTTTTTGTAGAGTGTAACAGAAGTGTCATTAACTTTCTTTTATTTTATTTTTTTCTTTTTTTACCGAGCTCAGTAGGTAGGGTGTGATCCCACCTCATGGGATTTTTTCTTTCATGTAACTTCCCCGGCCCCGGCAATAAATGTATTATTTTATTTTACTGCCCAGTTACGGCTCATCATTTAAAGTAGTCGTTGCACCTGCACCGCTCTTTCACCCATACCGTTGCAATTCGGCTTTCCCAACGCGGGGCTGGATAGGCGATGACGTTGCAATTTGGTTCCCAACGCGGGGCTGGATAGGCGATGATGTTGCAATTTGGGCTCCCGCCGTGGGGCTCGAGCGTACCGTTGCGATTCGGCTTTCCCAACGTGGGGCCGATATAGATAGACGAGCGTGACGTTGCAATACGAAACTACCGATGATGATAAAAATTAAAATTTTAACGAGTTTCAAAGATTTGTCGTTTCCTAAAGTTAAAAAACATTTTGATGCATCTACGCACATGATAACTGTTGCAAAACAACTAGCAACAAAGGAATATTGTCAACTCCACAAGTGAAATCCAGAAGAGCTATCGTCGCTTCTGTACACCAATGTGTTGTGGCTTTTTATTGTTCAGATGACCATAACCGTATAACCGTTAAACATAAATAAATAAAGGAAAAATATAATTTTATTTCAGTGAGAGAGAATGTGGGATAGATTCACAAACAAAAGAGGATTATACTGAGCAACATGAAAGAAACCTACCGACATTTTAAAGAAAAGTCTCTGCATCTAAAGTTCGGATTTTCAAAGTTCGCTGAATTAAGACTGAAACACTGCATTTTACCAGGAGCTTACGGTACACATACAGTATGTGTTTGTGTATCACGAAAACGTAAGAGTAAAGTTAATGTTTGACGGAGGAGGTCTCGCAAAGTTAACAGATGATGTTAATTCATTGAAGGATTGTCGGTACTACCTAACAAAAGTTATTTTTGACCCTCCAAGAGCTGACTGTTTAAAAAGTGTGACAAATGTCCTGGAATAGAACGACTTAAAATGTTGCAGGAAACGTTTGAAGAGAGGATGATTGACAGAGTGACGTATCGGCAGTGGATTCACGTTGAACGATTCAAGTACATCTTGATCCGATTACGACTCTCTAGAAGCTCTATGACTGGGCACAAAAACGTACAAAACATAGTGTTTTTCTTTTTCACCAATGAAGATCATGAAGAAGAAAGAATTCACTTAAAAGTCGTAGAAATGCAGCAAACTAGCCACGTGGTACACGTTCGTTACACTCCTTTGCTCCTATTTGTGAAGATAAAGAAATACAGTAAAATCTATCTAAACCGGAATCGACTGGGACAAGAAAAAAGACCGGATTAGGGAGGTTTCCGTTTTATGCAAGATTGTCCATTTTTGACAGTTTTTATATTGATATTTCCGTCCTGAAACTAGTAACATAACTTTATTATAATTATAAAACGTATACTAACATAAAACTTATTTATGGAAGAAGTAAAAAAGAAATGAATATTAAACAATATTTCTGACTAGTAGGTAAAAGGAAGTATTTCACGACTTGTTCACTGAAATAATGTTATTTTTTTAACATTAATCTAGAGTTTTTGCTTGTTGATTTTCTACTAACACCTTTTCAATTGTGTTGAAAAATTTTAATATTTAAAGTTTTATATTTTTTTCCAATCATTGTCAAACTGGTTGTGAATCTCATAAAAACACACCATCTCCTTGGATAGTTGCTCCCGCACTTCTCGCAGATTCTTTTTAGCGCACAATGCGTCACAGCCCAGAGAACTAGGTTCATCTGACACCCTCGCATGGTCTTGAGCAATGCGGCTCTGGTCAAGGGGTTACGACTGTCAAGGCAAGAAAGGAAGACGCGTGAATTGAAGCCATGTTCGTACACCTATCCATGCCTAGAGAGTTGGGAGAGAGAGAATTCCCCTACGGCCTACTTCTTGGGAGACAAATAACCCCAAGGTCGAATTCTACCATAACAGCGGTAGCTCCTATCCTTCACTGTGCGGCTGCCACGTGTGGGAACTTATATAACATGGACAGAGATATTAAAACAGACTTGCAGATGTATTCATTCCATTAAAAGTATATAACGTCTCTCTGCGAACTGCGTTAAATTAACAGAAATTTCGTTTTATGAAGGTTTCTCACCCTGCAGGATATGACAAACCGTTCCGTTTCCGCGTTGGACAGATTCCGTTTTATGCTGTGTAAAATGCCATTTAAGTTCACGAGCCGGAGAAATTTTCCGGTTAAAGCAGGTTTCCGGCTTGTAAAGGTTCCGGTTTAGACAGATTTTACTGTAATTAAAACATGTTCCTTGAAAGAAAGTCGCACACTTCATTTCTTCGTCTCGGATCCGTAATATTCGTTCACGTTCTTAAGTTGTTTTGCGTTAAAAGAGGGGATATTCCATTGATTTTTTTGCAAGTGAATCAGAATTAAAAATTTCCAAATTTCCTTTTCAAATCCACTAATTCTATTGCATGTGCTGAACTTTTTATGTCATAATTTATGATATTATCTTTATTGATACATTTCTTGTAGACGATCGAATGGCTTGCATTATGACGCGATGCAGACTATCCCCTCCCCCTGTGCCTTCTACACCAATACTCTCAATCATTCAGATAAACACGCGTATCATAGACAACGTTCATACTAGAGATCATGATTGCGAGAAATCTAACCTATCAGCTTCTCAGTCGTTGGCAGTTGGTTCATAATGTTTTTTGTAATAGTTAACTCTGAAAGAACCAGATGGCGTTATCGTCCGTACAGTGTGCCAGAATGCGCGGAAAGACGGACTTCTGAATTTGGCCGTTACCCATTTTATGTGTCGGCAACTGTACTTTTTCTATAATTTCCTGACAAACATAATAGCCCGCTCGGAATTGACTGCGCTTCGTTTTCGTCGTTTTCTTACAACTACGATTTTTAAAAATACAGTTTTTTCTCAATTAAATGTATTTGTCAAAACTACATCTTCAAATAAGGTCATACTTAATTTTTTCAAAATACGAGTAGTTCTTCTATAATTTTATGACAAACATAATAGCCCTCGGCAAATTTACTGCGCTTCGTACAGCTGGATGCGTCGTAAATTAGAATTTGCAATTTTGTATATTATTTCTTTGTTCGTTTTTACATTCGACTTTTTGTTACACATTTACACATTAACCTTTAAAGAAATTATTTCTTTTCAAATATTGGAAATAAAAATTGCTAGCTGTTTTGACACACAATTGCTAGCTGACAATGCAGGAACGCAACAATTGAATTCCGTTCCGCTGTCGCGAAGTTCTGTGAATCACGTGTCATTGTTGCGATTTGGTGTAGACTTCTATGGTATCACACTTCTTTTTCCAATACAAGTTTACAAAACTTTTGTATTATATTTTTTTATGCAGTTGTGAAATTCACATAGTTTTGACAAAACTGCGACGGAAAAAGTGAGTTGTTCGCACTGTGGAAGATATATTGGTGTGTTCGCTCCCAGTCTAAAACTGAAGCTTATGTGAAGCTAGTTCTCACAGTTCTCGCATATGTGCTCCGATCTTTGGGTCTCATTTGGGCAAGGTCGTGATTGCTCGTGTAACAGCCACAGTTTAAGATGTCACCGCGACCGAGACCGATCGTGCGCACCGTACAGACAAGCGAGCAACTAGCCTCAAACTAGCTTCAGAAAATTTGCCTCAATGGCGGCTAGTTAACACATCTATATATCTTACACCGTGGTTGATGGCTTCTTGGTTGAATTGGACGTTTTCAAATAATAAGTAAGATGGTATAGGGCAGAAAGTGCAATATTTCAATTTTACGTAGCTGCTTCCAATAATATGGGAAAGTATGTGCTGTTGTAGCACCACTAGTTTACCTATTTTGTTCCCACGGCAGCAGAACTCCATTCTGTTGCATCCTGCCAGAAATTAAGCCATATTTATTTTTAAAATATTGTTTATCTTGTTGATGCATAGGCAAAAATATGACAAATATATATATATTTTAATATGATTCACATTATTCACAAAATTACACAAACAACCTACTACCTAAATCACCTACATTGATTAAGCATTGCACTAACTATAATCTTCTGCTTACAGTGAATGCATTTTTAAATGTAAAATTGTATGTTGCTGTACAAATTTCTTTTTGAAGCTATGAATTTGATTCTGAATTAACCATAATGTTATAAGCGGAGAAGAGGGAGGGACTCAAGATTCTCATTCTTGAGGATATAGGAACTATTGCAGGGAGACACACTAGCAAATTCTCAGTGATGAAAGACCCTTACTGCATTACTGCAAAACGCTTCAATAAATTACCAGTTAATATAAAAGCAGCTGGTAACAAGTCTTTGATGACATTCCTTAAGTGTCACCTTGTTACTGTATATCCATATAAACCAAATGAGTTGCTGTAATGTATGCTGTAAGGCAAAAGGAAAGCTCAAGCAGGCCAAGTACGCTAGATACAGTGAAGGGAACACATCATGCTCCCCCCCACATGTCTCCCTTACACCCAGGCGTGGATAATAAATAAAAATAGAGCCCAGATTGCAAACATTGCTAGCTGGCAAAAGTCAGATTAATCTGATACTAAATGTTAAATGCATACTGTAGTGATACCGAATATATTACGGTTAATTGCGCGCCTAAGAATTACTCCCGGGCTACGCCTGTCTTGAGGGTCAGCCGATGGCGCCAGGACGGCGGCGGCTGCTCGCCGCCCCCCCTTCGCCCCTTTTGAATCTGTCACGGCCACGTGTCCCGGAGCTTGGGTGGTCGTTTCGTGCGCACAGCACCCCCCGGTATTTTTCCGCGACGCTCAAAGCCCCCCCCAGCCTCCCTTGAGATTTCCAGCCCCTCACACCCCCAGCCATTAGTAACTGCCCCTATTTGACGCAAAATTGAAGCGAGAGGGAGCGATAGCCAGCTTCTCTCTCATTTCTCGGCCTCAAAAACACTCGACGATTGGGCAGAAATAGTTTGAGACGCACTACCCTTGCGCCAATAGCCGCCGGAATTAGGCAATGTTTTGGAAGGTTCTAGAATCTTGGGGATAATTTTGGTGGGGGAAAGAAGCTTCGGGGGACTTCGAAGCAGGCGACGCAAGGAGAGAAGCGAAAGAGTTGCGTTCGGGGTAGGACGCGAGTAGCGGTCAAGGGGGGACAAGTTGCCTTTGTGGTGGCACTAGGTGCCGGAGACAGAGTTCGGTTCGTATTGGATGGACTTATAAAAAACATTGAGTTTTCTTGGGAGAATTTGTGCAAGTCCCCTTTAACAATTGTAGACCGCGGGGCTGTGTGACGGACAATTGACAGTGAATTGTGCCGTGTTAATATCCGACTTGTGCTCGAATTCGGGACTTTTTTTTGTGAGATTATCAGATAATTCACGAACTCGCTTCGATCTCCAAAATACAGTGTGATAGATCGAGAGTGAGGAGATCATTCGTTCGAGCAAACATTACCTTGTCATTCACAACATTGTGCGGATGGCGCTGTGTGTTGGGCCAGCCCCAGCAACCCCTCGCTGCATACCTGGTTAAGTCCTGCGCACCCCACCCGGGGCAGCGCCTCACTGCCCGTGACGACCCTCGCAGCCAGCTGACGGCCTGAGGTTATTCAACTTTGGTGGGTTGTGCAAGCCGCCTTGCGGAGGCAGTATTTATTTTGCTTTTGTGGTGCGCCCGTGGTCGAAAGTCATAAACTGTGTGGCGAACAATTTTTGCTAATTACCTTTCGACCGGGCGACGAAGAGAGATTCCCCGGCCGCGCTTGGCCGTCAAGAGGGAATTTGCGCAAGGAGAAAATCTTTGTCATTGTAATTGTATCAATTTGTATTTCTTAATTTTAACTTGTGTGTGTGCATGACATGTTTTTTTTGATTTGGGTAAAGGGGAGCATGCTCGCCGACATGATTGGTACCAGTTCATTCGTGATTTCTTACTGAATAAATCCCCCATGTTGTTATATGAATGCAATGCTTATCATTTGACCCCGACCGCCAACTTCCTCCATCATCGCCATTTCAGGCCAGACTGTCTATCGACTGAGCGAGCCGGCTACCCGTCCGAGGCGCCCAACCGAAGACGAAGGGTAGTCGCAATACATACATGTTATATTACTTGGTCTCAAACCATGACAAAAGCATAGTTATTATTTAATGTATTCAATAATGTTAATTAATGAAATGACTATTGTAAGCTATTACAATTTTATTTTAATAAATTCTAAATGTTATTATAAGCTAATTTAATAATTAATGTGTGATAATATAATTTACACTTTTAAATTTATATAATAATTCTCGGACACTTTTGTAAAATAATGCTAATAATTTACTTCTATAAGAAACTTTGCTATTGTTTACGAATTCTGTTGTCGTAAGTTAAATTGTTATTTTAATTTAATTACTATTGTTAGGAACTGAACAGGGGTGTTATCCTGACACTCATCTTAATACTCGTGTAAGTCTGTAAATAGTAATTATTACACAGTTTTTAAACATCTTTTTTTATAGGTATTATTATATACGTAGCATTTATAAGTTTTCTAAATAGTTCACAGGTCCTCTCACTGATATTCTTAACTCTGTTTAAAGCAACGAGAACCAGGATTTTTGCTCTTCTGAATAAATGGAATAAAAGGATACAGATTGTGAGGTGTCAACTCCTTTTTCTTCTTTAGGCAATAAATAGACTTCGGAAGTGGAGGCACTAAAAACTTACGTTTTAGATGCCAAAAAAGGTACAAAAATGTTTTCAAATAGGCACCCAAAAGGTCAATAAAAACTTAAAATTGGAAGAAAAAGGCACTAATATATTTCACTGCACCTGAACCTAAATTTAGCCAATATCAAAAAAACAATATAACATGAGAGAATATTAATGAATCATTAGTAAGTGACTTCTTCACATAATTGAGATCAGTTTCTACACTTACACAGATGTACTGGTGAGATATTTCTCAGGTTGCGTTACTCAGACAACTGCGAGCAGAATGAAGATGCACCTTATGCCTGGCAGAGATACAGTCAACTCCTGTTTTAGTAAACTTCTGGGGACAGACATGTTTGGTTCACTATATCAGAGGTTCACTATATCTGATGTCAAAATTAAATGGAATTTCTCCACACTTATAGATTTTAGTAATATAGAGAGTAAATTTGTTAAAAGAAAATTCGCACAGCAAATTCGTTAACAGAACGAAATGAAAATTTCAATAATTTTATTTGTACTTAAAAAATCAATTTTTTCCGTTGTTTATTTTCTACATTTTTTATTAGTAACTTCTCTAGCTCCTTCTCCAGAGTTTGTGCTCTCTCCATATTTGATTCTGTAATGTCCTCTGTCTCTAAGTATCGTAATGCAGTCTTGAGACTTTCAATGCCTCTTGCTCTGTTCGAACACCGTCCCACTCTCTAAAGGCCCATTTACTCTCTTAATAACATACGAGATCCAATTAATTTCCAGGACTTCTTTTCTACGTTCACTATAGCCAAGGTCCAGGTTCACCATAACCGAATTTTCTTAAGCTTATTTGTAATGTAAGTGAATCGGGACCAGTGATTTAAAGTTCACTAAAACCGTGGGTTCACTTAAGCCGAGTTCAATATAACTGAGTTCACTGTAACCGGAGTCGACTGTAAGTCCTACTGATCGACATTCACTGCTCACTTCCCAGAAGAACATCTGATATGGAAATAGTGTATCGCTGTCGGGATCATCGCCTTACCCAGGTGCCAGAGCCCACCGTTTTTCCTTTCTTTTTTTGAAGAAATGAGATCTGAAATCACTTCGCTAACTTTCCGGCTCCAAAAATTCAATGTGACGTGCAAACCCAAATGACAACTTCAATCTAGATAAAAAATGGACTTTCGTTACCAGTAGGCAATTAATGTAATTAGTGGAAGTGAAAATAATTTAAATGTGAATTTGAAACCAAGACTAGAAAGAAATATACCTAAATTTCAAGAAAAAAATGTCAATGAAAAATATTTTTAAAAACGCATTTACGCCATGAAAGACCAAAAAAGATAAAATAAAAATTCGTCAAAATGTTAAATTTTCCATATATATATATATATATATATATATATATATATAATTGCCTTTAAATGTTCTCATTAGAATAAAATAGGCATTTTCCTAAACATACGATGTCTAGCAATAACACTTCTTACTTAAATTCTGTGGGAGGTTTAATCTCAAATGAACAAGCGTATTCTGCAGAAAAGGAACAAGCAACTTTTTATTGTAAATATAAATTAAACGTTGATTAAAGTACCTCAGATGAATATCTTTTTAATGACTGTTCTAAGCCTTTTCATTGAAAAATACTTTTTACAATTTCCAGTTTGTGACAAAAAATTCCATTCTTTATGTTTCCTTTTACTGATTATTAAAACAACTACATTGTCGACAATTACTTGACAAATGAGGTATTGAAATAGGAATAATAAGAATCACTCTTGAGACCATCATAATCCCATAGAATCAAGAAATACGTGGTGCTACACAATGACACAGACTTTCTCGTTCTAATTAGTTTTCTAATGTCTTTGGTCAGAGCTAGCTTTTCAGACTTGCCCTCATACACTTGTCAGCTGCCATCTATTGCCGCCCAAAGTACATCTTTTTGAAAATTTCTCAATTTTTTGGTATACTGAAAGAAATATTTCGGTTCTACTAATAAGAAACCGAAAAATTGAGAAGATATAAAAGAAGAAAATAAGTACCATGTGCGGCGATTGATCGAAGATGGCAAGAGAATGGGGCAACACCGAAAAGCTAGCGCAGACCAAAGGAATTAGAACACTAGTACTACAAGAAAGTCTGCCATTCTGAAGCACTAGTTACTTTCTCATATACGTACGTATATACGTAGTATAGGGAAAGTTATGTAATGCTACGGAAAATCTATTTCGAGATTTTAACGGCAATACACAGTTTGGGGGTCCCCTGATGCCAAAAAAGTGTTTTTTTTTTCAAAACGTTCGTCTAGAGCCGGCGATTGGTGTTAAGTCCGAGTGGGTAGTTGACCCGGGTGGGAGATCTCCCCTCCCTTCCCCCTCCATATCCCACGAAAAATTATTTGACGGGAAAAATGCAGAACAGATTTTTTTCAAATTGTCAAGTTTATCATTAAATGATCAACGTATAGTTATCACAGTTATTTGTCATCACATTTACTTTATGTAATTTGAGCAGTTCATTTTCGCAAATGCAAAATCAGCGCTGCGCTTTACATTTTTGATATAAACTCTCTAAACAAGTTTAGCAAATCGATTTTGTCATGTCGCTATAAACATGTAAAATTGCAATACTGTTGAGACGATCTTGCAACTGAGTTGATCGCATGTACGTTTTGAATCGACGCGATACCGAGGAAATTCGTTAATTCCTGGAATTTCACATTTATGGAATATTTCTCGCCCAAAATTTCAAATGAGTATTCTACCCACTCGGAATTTCTCTTGTGGGTATAGCTACCCACCATACCCACATTATCCATCGGGCCTACGTCCGTCCGTCTGTCTGTCTGAAGTCTGTGAACAACACTAGCGCCTATACTATGCCTAGGATTTTTTGCAAACTGAATACACGCTGGTCGATCTGGCCTTACTCCAAGCTCTGCGAAAAAAAAGGAAATCTGTAGGGAATTCAATCTTCCGAGATCCACAATGTTAAGAGTTTGCCGAGGATACTCCTTAATTTCAGGCATAACCTCTCACCACTGACAACGCAGTGGCTGACGGCCTTCACATAATGACCGAGAGCAACGATGTTTGCGTCATTTCTAACAGATAAGAAACTGCGTGAAATAACAGCAGAAATCAATGTAGAACGTACGACGAACGTACCCGGAAGGTCAGTGCGGCGAAATTTGGCTTTAATGGGCTATAGTAGCAGCGACTCGAGTGACTTTGCTAACAGCACGACATCGCCTAGAGCGCCTTTCCTGGGTTCGTGACTATATCGATTGGCCCCTAGATGACTGGAAAATCTTGGCTTGGTTAGACCGGTTCCGATTTCAGTTGGTAAGAGTCGATGATAGAGTTCGAAGGCATGGACCCAAGATGTCAACAAGACACTGTGCAAGTTGGTTTTGGCTTCACAACGCTGTGTGATGTTTTTATAAGGAATGGACTGGGTCCTCTGCTCCATCTGAACCGATCATTGACTGGAAATGATTATGTGCAGCAACTTGGAGATATTTACAGCCGTTCATTGGCTGCATGTTCCCAAATAACGGTGAAATTTGAATGGATGACAATATGCCGTTTCAACGGGCCACGAATGTTCGCGATTAGTTTGACGGAAAGTTTGGATATTTCGAGCGAATGATTTGGTCACCCGGATCGCCTGACACGAATCACATCGGACATTTTTGGACATAATCGAGACGTCAGTTCGTGCACAAAATCTTGCTCCGGCAACACTGTCGCAAGTATCGGCGGCTATAGAGGGAGCATGGCTCAATATTTCTGCAAAGTATTTCCGACAAGTTGTTGTGTCCATTCCATGATGAGTTGCTGCACTTTGCCGGGCAAAAGGAGGTCCGACACGATATTAGGAGATATCCCACTTTTGGGGACTTTAGTCACCTCAGTGTACAAGGACTTCGTGAGTTGTGTCGAAAATTCACCGTTTCATACTGCGACATTACATATCTTTACTTTTATTATGTATATTATTTCGTGTATAGTATATACGTACGTATAATAAAAAGTAAATGAAAACGCACTTCGAGTACGTTTCGTTTTTTTTTTATTTCCAGAGTAACTAAGTTTGTTGAGATGTGACAATCGTATTAGCACCTACGTGCGACAGGACAGAATTTCGACCTCTCTTTTAAAACAAGTCCCAAAATATGATTTATGGAATAGCGACGTTTATAATAGTCTGATAACGTCATCCACCTTAAGCTAGTGAGTTGTGAAGGTACGTAGATAAGTTGAATTAACTGTATGATTACGAGGCCAACTTTTATTTGGACCGCCTTACCGTAAGTGATGTTCCCGTTTTAAATTTCTTTTTTATTTATTTTGATTTTCGTTGTATGCTTTTTTAGTTGTTACGTATCAGCCTATTCCATTATAATATTGTACTGTTTTTAACTCGCATGAAAGTTTTTAAGATAATTCATATACATTTCAGGTAATATGTCATGTTGTAGTTCCGGATTATGTTAAAATGCCTTTCATATTTCGTAATTACGAAAAGTTTGTCTTAATTCCTGAATACTGAAAATTAAGAAATGTATATTTTAAGTGTCTGTGACAATGAGAACGAAATAGATGCAATCTCCGCACATAGATTCTCGCCTGGAATATCTTAGTTTGCTTTTCTGGATATCCCTCCAAGTACAGAGCACATCATAACTTCAAAAAAACTCACGATATCGAATACTTCGATATCCAATATTGAACCCTATAACAAGTAACATTCCGTAGATACAAATACTATTCTAATATTTTGTTTTTATTATTTTTTCGATTTTTTGAACAGAAACACATTTTTTCATTTACAATGGATCATAAAAAGTGTAATACAATGTTATATAATCTGTTAATGTTTTAAAAGTGATATTGAGTATCAAATTATACTTTTTACTTTCTCGTATACGTAGATATATACGGAATTATTTATGTAGTATAAAGGAAGTTATGTAGTGCTGCGGAAAATCGATTTCGAGATTTCAACGAAAGTACCCGTTTTGGGGTCCCCTGGTACCGAAAAAAATGTTTTTTTCAAAACGTCTGTCCGTCCGTCGGTCTGTCTGTCCGTCTGTGAACACTACTAGCGCCTAAACCACGCGTAGGATTTTTTCCAAACTGAATAAACCCCTGTCGATCTGTCGAGAGTCGAAGCTCTGAGATTTTGAAAAAACATTCATTAAAATTTGGGGGTAACTTTATATGAAGCCCCTGGGACATTTTCAAAAATTTCCAAAAATGGCTCCAAATTTTGTCTTAAAATTTCATGTAAGAATAGAGTAAAATACTTAAAAAAGTTGGCATAGTTTCGATTCTCACTGATAACTTTTAATTTACGTAATAGCAAAAGTTTTTTTTCTTTCGGCGATTGCCTCCAACTACAAAATTAAAGATAGAGATTTTTCCTTGAAATGAAATCAATTGTCCTTAATTAATTCTTTCAATAAGACATTTCATGTAAATTTTTTGAAATTTTTGTGTTTTTTTGCGAAATATTGCGTGCAAAATGTGCAATATTAATTTTTTTTAAATTCTCGAAAATATTCCAAATCATTTTAATATGCTCCAAATATTTTCTTTAACCTTTTGGTAGCAATAGTGAAAAATATACTCTGTGAAATGACACACGCCCTATTTTGCTTTATTCTTTTATTTTTCAAAAATTACAAATATGTATTTTTTTTACCAGCTTCTCATGTCGTTTATATTTACATTAGCGGTGATTTGTTCAAATTACTGTATTTACGAGTACATGTGCTTTAAATGACGTCACATAAAGTTTCTTGAAAACTCAATATTTTTCTATGCAGCTCTCAAAATTTTGCTTTTGCAGCTCGTTTGAGCGATTTTCTCAAGCACCTTCACGGCCAAAAACGGCTTCAAATTTTGCCTTCAAACGTTACACACTGATAGTGCTAATTGCACTATTTAATATGCCTTAAAACTCATTTTAATACAGACATTTGCAATATAATACAAAAGACAATATTACTTGAACTGTATATGACCGTCATGTTCTTGCTGATTGCTCTTTAAATTTACGCGCTATCTTTCAAATTGCGCATTCTGATTGGTGGACCCCACTCCTACATTGGGTCTCATCCCCACCCTTCATCGATTTTCTCATTTGCACCCGAGTTGCCTGCACGCAGCTCCTGAGGTCAGTGGAAGTGCAAAATGCTCTGCAGGTCTGTTTTAATATATTCTTTTGTTTTAAAAAATTACATAAATGTATTTTTTTAAATATCTCTCACGCCTTTAATATGTACATTTCTAGCCATTTGTATACATTATTACATTTGTGAGTGACAGTGCATCAACTGACTTCCAATGAATTTTTTTTCGAAAAGATCACTGTGAAAAAGAGTTTCAAATTTCATATTAACAGTAACGTTTAAACGCCATTTTCTTAAAAACGGCTCCAAATTTTTCAACAAAAATTTCCTTATAGAACCAGCTTTTACTCTTCTTTGATATTCTTAAAGTAATATTTCGGTTCGACCCTTAGAAAACCGAAAAATTGAGACAAATTTCTAAAAAATGTACTTTCATCGCCGATATTTGGTCCGTAAAGAACGCTGCCGGCTAAAACGTTCAGCCTATTTTCTACAAAACTGATGTTCCCCAATCAATGTAGCTGATGTTGCCCCTTGAATTTGAAACCGATATTTTAATTTTGGGCGGTACTCTATATGAAGCCCCTGGGACATTTTCCAAAAGACATTATGAAGCCCCTGGGACGTTTAAGGGAATGGTTTAGGTCTCACGTATGTTGAAAACCATGATTTTTTGAATATTGCAAAAGTTCAACATTTTTCGGGGTCATTCTACAACTATAATATTAAAAATTGAGATTTTTCCTTAATGAAATCTGTTCCTTAAAGATATATTGTGAAATAAGGTCAGATATAATATTTCGAAAATTTAAATACTTTTGGCATTTAATAGGGTAAATTTTGCATTAAAATAGGGCGAAAAAGCACTAGTTATCTCCATTAATGGACCTGTCCTTTTTTGACGCCTCTACACATTCTTTCTACTTTTGATCTAGAAATTAGTGACCTGCATGACTGGTCATCTCATTGTAAAATATATGTAAAAATAACACTCGTAATGTTTGAGGAGAGTGTGATTTTCAAATATACTTCTGTAGCCAAATAAATAATGGGTTGCGTTTTCGCAACGTTGGGAGCTTCCCGGTAAATTTGGTAATGGACGAATTTCGTTACGATGCCTTGATAGGGGCTTACTACTCGTATTTCGAAGAATATGTAATTAGGAAGAAGGTGCTATTATTGGACTGTTCTGTTAATAGAATTACCAAAGAACGTAATCCCCTCAGTTGCCTCGGGACTCAACAAGTCTTAGAACGGTTGTGCATTCCTGCGTGAAAGAGTTTGTGCCGTCATCCCAAGATATCAAGAAAGAAAGTCTTGAAACAGGTTTGAAAAATATATCTAAACCTTTCGATCAAATAACTCCGTAGATAAAGAATGCAAATTTGTAAAATTGAACCCATTCTTTGATGAAGTGAACAAAAGATGTTTGCAAACCGCTATATTTAGCTAGAATTTATCAGTAATAATGTGGTAGTTTCATATTTGGAGCCACACTTAGCTGAAACCCGTTATCAAGTGGTGATGCCCAACGACAGAGACAAAAATTGTTTCTGAATCATTTTATATTCATTGTAGAGGTACCAAAGAAAGCAAGAATGTTTGGAGTAATTTGCAATAAGATGACATATTTTAAAGAAAATCAGAATGCTTCTTGCTGTTTCTTGGCAAACTTCAATACGTATCACATTATTTTTTGAGAATTGTGGCAACGGAGAGAAAAGGGCATTAGTCTGTTCGCTTCTAACAAGTGGTGCAAAACCAACACGTACTATCTCTCCCTTTCTTTCATGCAAAATGAAACTACAATTTTCGAAAAATTATATATGACCTTATTTCAAAATTTATCTTTAAGGAACATATATTCTTAAGGGAAAAATCTCTTTAATATTTTAGATGTATGAAGACTCCGAAAAAATGATGAACTTTTGCAATTTTCGGAAAATCAGGATTTCAACGAACATGAGACTTGGGCCATTCTTTTAAACGACCTTCACATTATCCAACAACAAAATTAAATATAAAACGATAAGAGCCATTCTTTAGAAAATTTAAAAAAGTGGCCCAGGGGCTTCATGTAACGTACCACCCAAAATTAAAACGCGATGTCAGCCAAATCGATTGGGAAACATCAATTTTGGATAAAATTGGCTGAACGGTTTAGCCGCTAGCGTTGTTCACAGACGAACGTGCAAACAGACGTTTTGCCTTCGTTCTATTTTTCGGTATCAAGAACCCACAAAGAATGGATTCTGGCTATTCCATGTGTTAGAGGATTTTTTTCTAAATTTAGCAATTGGGTTTATCCACTTTATGTTACCAGGGTCCTGTAATATGGGTTTTTTGCCGAAAATTCGTCGTTTTTTTCGCGCATTACATAACTTTCTCCTCCGTAACGAGAAAGTAAAAAGGTCTCAAAACAAAAGTTGTGTATGATTACATCATAGAGAAGCATAATGAGATTTTGATTTGTTAGTGTCTGATTAGCATGGAACATTTACATTACAGCAACAGAAAATAATTCATATTGGATTGATTTCGAGTCCTTAGAAGTTCGCTCTTCTCAGAAAAGCAAGGGGGAAAGATACTGGAAATTACAAATTACAATTTAGGACACTATAGCAAGAAGACATTGAGAGACAGACAAAAGGTTCATATTGTTCATATAATTAGCGGCGAAAATAATGCATTCAGACAACATACAGTTCATAAGTGTCTGGCAATTTTTGGATGTATTTAAATTCCATTTGCTTTTTACTTTTTCATGACTAAATTTGAATTCTGATTGCATACTAGTAAAATTAGTGGACATTGGGTGAGAACATATCAACATTTCTTTAAAAAGCTGTGTGTACAATTTGGAAAACTCCCAACGTTGTGTATTCGCAATGTTCAGACCAGCTCCACGCAAGTTTTGAAATATTTTTTCGAAACTGGTTTTACTATCTTTGGGGTAATTTGTTAATAATTTAACTGAAATTTATGAAATAAATTTCAATGCTTGGAAGAAATGGTGTAAGTTTGTTACAATTACAAAATGGTTAAGGTATCAATTACAATTACAAAATCAAAAACCATCAAATCAGAATTGAAAATATCAATTATTTTTATGCAAATAAAATCCCAAAAGGTACGGAAAATATAGTATCATTAAGTAAGGTAGTGGGGGTAAGAAGGTCTACTGGCCTCAAAAGTTCTAACAAATGTTTATTTTTCGTTCGTTAGTTTACACTGAAAATAAACGGGCAAAACAATAATTTCACGCATATGTATGTGGGGTGACACAGGGTAAGTCACGTAACTTTAGCACGTCCTGCAGTTTTTGAAAGGTTGAAGTTATTGCAATGCAGTTTTCACGGAAGTGCATGAGGACATGAGAGGTATTTGAAACATATATTCATTTCTATTTTATCATTTGTATTTTACGAGATAAGTTCTACTTCTTCTTCTTCTTTTGTCTTACCCGTTACTATGGGGTGGGCGCTAATGGGTGTGGGCTCATTTTTATTAAATTTTCACAAATTTTTATACGGATTTGGCGAATGTTTTACGGCCGGATGCCCTTCCTGACGCCAACCACAAGGGACACACAAGCACATTACACAGGCAACAGACACAATCACGAAACACAAACAACCCTAGGCGGGATTCGAACCCACGATCCTTCGGTCCAAGATCGCCACGGCACTACTGGCTTTGTGATATCGGTCATCGGATCGGCTATTTTTCTTTTAGTATATAATTACTTGCGTAAAAAGATGAATGTAGTGATATAAATATTGTCACGTGTTAGATAAGCATTTTTTAGGAGTAATTTTGATTTTTTTGCGACTCATGCTTAATGGTCTGCATATGTACACGTACACATATAAAGACGTCGGGACAATAACATGCTATGCCACAATATGTAAATTCTGAGAAAGAGGAGAGTAAAGGTTTAGACATTGCATTCTACACATTGGAATAAAGAACATTAATGTATGAATTACACTGCCATCTTGCGGCGAATCTTTAAAATAAAAACTGAACATGTAGGTACATTTATGGGTCATCGAAAAACACTATTATCTCAATTTCATCAGAAATATGGCATAGCATGTTATTGCCCCAGGTTTAATTAATATATACAGGGTGTCCGGGGAGGAAACGTCGAAACTTCGAAAATAAGCTCTTAAGACAATTCTAAGCATATTTTGTCTAATGAACTACGAGGATATTCCGAATGGTTAAGCCGCAATAAGCACTCAAAAGTTGGTTTGAAAAATTGATTTATAGGCAAAAATTTGCATTGTAGAAGCATAGAAACACTTCAGAAACATATAAATTGTTTATTATTTACAAAAGAAATGGATAAATTTGTTCAGAAATAAAAAAGCGAGAAATAAAAAAAAAACAATTTACACAATTCCACTGCTTTTTTATTTCTCGCTTAATGTTTCTGTCTGAGCAAATATATCCATTTCTTTTGTAAATAATAAACAATTTACATGTTTCTGAAGTGTTTCTATGCTTCCATAATGCAAATTTTTGCCTAGAAATCATGTTTTCAAACCAACTTTTGAGTGCTCATTGCGGCTCAACCATTCGGAATATCCACGTAGTTTATTAGACAAAATATGCTTAGAATTGTCTTACGAGCTTTTTTTCGAAGTTTCGATGTTTCCTCCCCAGACAGCCTATATATATATATATATATATATATATATATATATATATATACACATATACATATACATATATATGTATATGTATACACATACATACATACATACATACATACATACACTGATTGTGAAAATTGCTCCACCAAGAAAGAGATATACTATTACAATGAAATTATTCCAATTATTATATTATATTTATGCAAATTATTAGAATTACAGAACTGTACCTGCATTCTGACCTTGAGAATTTAGTACGATGTGAAGCCGCCACGCGCTGCCATCAGATCCTCTACAAGTCGTGGCAGTATTCAGACAGCCTGGATATGCTGCTGGGGAACACACTGCCACGCGGTTTCTATGCGTGACCACAAAGCATCGACAGTGTCTACAGGAGCACCAGAACCAACGATGGCCGACCGATCATATCCCAGACGTGTTCGATGGGCGACGTGTCTGGTGAACGTGCTCTAGAGCCTCCCTCATGTACCGGTTGCTGTTCAGATTGCCCTTTACGTATGAGGCGAGATCGCACATTGTAGTCAATGGCGCCCCAAACCATCACACTTGGCGTTTGTCCGCTATTGCGCGGAATAATGCAGACTGGCCGATTGCGATCTACACGGTAGCGTCGAACACGTACGCGGCCATCCGTGCACCACAAATTGAAGCGGGACTCCTCCGAAAACACATTTTGCCACTCAGCACACGAACACGTTCACGTGCCCATTTGCTCTCTGTGGCATTAGTGGTTTGTGGACAAAGGAATCAGACGCAGTGATATGCGTGCCATAAGTTCAGCCTTCAGCAGACGTTATCGAACCGTCCACGCAGACATGATCACACCCGTTGCAGTGATCCAAAGTCGAGCAACACTGTGAACTCTCGGCCATGCGGCCATTCATCTCGCGCTGTGATCCTTTGTGGTCCTGTACCCGCTCGTCGCTGTGTACGACCCTCCTCCATCCACTGATTCCACACACCCATCACTGTCTTAGCGGCGCGCCCCGCTCGAGCTGCAATGTCACAGTAGAACAAACCCGCTTCCCGGAGACCGATCATTCTGCCCCGTTCGAACTCTCAGATACTTATAGTGCGCCCTTTGTCGTCGACGAGGCACACTGGCACTTGCTTGACGTTTCCACTCGTTTGATGGCTCTACACCGACTAAGTGTGGCGTAACACAGACCTGAGCTGACACACAAATGAGGGCGCTGCTGGGCCAACATGTACACAATCTCTAATGCAAATTTAATCACTTCTTGTGGATACACTATTCTAAACATCCACCTATTTTTAATGATTTCGACCATTCCTTTTGGTTGTGGCAATTTTCACAAACAGCAGTGTTTTATACTTTTTCCACATGCCACTAATTAAGGTTTTGATAATTGATTGTATCTTTCTAGATCGCCCGGAGTTCATTGAAGGTGAAATGGAAATTTTGACTCATGGGCATGAACTGATGCAGTAGACAACGATCTCAAGATGAATATTATCATTTGCGCTTTGAATCCGCTAGTGAGATTCCAATAACTGAAAGTACCAAGGTAATAAAACATTTTATAATAATTGGACTGCATAAGAATAGTTGTCATCCTTTTATGTGAAGGATGTGTGAAATTAGTTCTCATACATTTGCAACAGTAGTGAAAAAACGTATTAACATTCCTCGTAAGCCTGTTTCGGTGAATGTCCATTAAACTAACTCGCACATTACAGCATAATACATTGTAAGGTAGCTCACAATTTTAGGCTAGTTTAAGGTTCTCTGAAAGTTTTAAGATCTTGTATTTTTCTCAAAAATCAATAGCCATCTGAATCGGCAATTGAAGTGAATAAAAAATAAATATTCAACAAAATATATGTGCAATAAATACAAACTGATTATAGGATCATAAAAATCCTTGATGTCATAAATCATTGATACTTATTTTGATCAAACAATTCTATAAAAATAAAAAATGAAAAACTGCAAGTCACTTAGGCCACAGAAAAAATATCGCCAACTTATTGATTGTGAACGACCAGAACAGACTTGCTATGTGTACACTTGCACTTTCATACTGTTGTTAAAAACAATGAAGGAGACCTGTGTCACCCAGTGTTTGGTTCAACGAAACTGCAAATTGCTAGAAAAGCGTTTAAGAACTTACGCAACACATATTCCAAACCCACCAAAAACTACACAGAAGAGAATACTAGTGGTGCTACAGAATGGCACGGACTTTCCTGTATTAGTTTCCTATTTCCTTGGGTCTGGGATTCGGAATTGACACATACTCTTGCCGGCTGCCATCTATCGCCACCCAAAGTAAATTCTTTTGACATTTGCTTAATTTTTCGGTTTTCTCATGGTTGAACGGAAATATTAATTGTAGAAAATTAAGAACCCAAAAACCTCGTCCTAAATGGCAATTTTGTTTTAAAATTTTTTAGCCGATTTTAAGAAAATGACGTTTAAGCTCTACTAAAAATGCGAAATTTGAAGTTTTTTTCACAGAAAATTTTCGAGTTTTACAAAAACTTAATTTGAAGTCGTTTAAATCACTTACACTCGGAAAAATAATATTTACAAATTGCTGGTAATGTGCCTATTAAAATGTGAGAGATCTTTCAAAACATTACATTTGTGCAATTTTTGAAAAAATAAAAAATACCCCAAATTGACCATTATGCCATATTAAAGAGTGTAATTAGCACTATCCGTTACAAAAGCTTGAAGAAACAATTTGGAGCCTAAGAGAGTTTGGAGTTTATGAGAAAATGGCGTTTGAGCGTTTCTGAAAATGTGGAAACTTTACTTGACATTATGTAAAGCGCATTTACTCATAAATATAATAATGTGAACAAATCGCCGCTAATGTAAATATTAACAACGTAACGTAAAAAATACAAAAAAAATTACATTTTTGCAATTTTTGAAAAAAACAACAGAATAGAGCAATATGGCGTTTACTTCATCTCTTAGAGTTCATTTAGCACTATTGCTACCGAAAGGTTAAAGAACAAATTTGGAGTTGTTTTTGAGAATATCGTTTTTGTCCTTTTTTAAAATTGCACTTATTGCGCGAAAACTACTAAAATTTTCAAAAAAATGTACATGACCTTATAGAAAGAATTCACTATGAAGAACAAATTTTATTTGGAGGAAAAATGTCTATCAACAATTTTTTAGTTGTAGGAAGACGCCGAACAAAATGCAGAATTTTCAATTTTCGAAAATTCACCGATAACTGTGAAAATCGGACCTACACCATCTTAAGTGTATTTTACTTGATTCTTACAAGAAATTTAAAGAAAAAATTTCGAGCCGTTTTTGAGAAAATTTCGTAAATGTCCGGAGGGCTACATGTAAAGTCCCTCCACAAATTAATGAATGTTTTTCAAAATCTCAGAGTTTCGTCTCAGGTCAGAAGGACAGGGGTTTCTTTAATTTGGAAAAAATCGCACGCTTAGTTTGGGTGCACGCTTAGTTGTTCCATACATCGCACGGGCAGACAGGCAATCGACGGACGGACGTTTTGCTTTCAATTGGTTTTTCAGTATCTAGGACCCACAAAACAGGGATTCTGGCTACACCATGTTATGGGGATTTTTTCCTTAATTTAGCAACTGGATTTTCCCAGATTTTCGTTATCACGGCCCGGCAACGAAGTTTTTTCTGCCGAAAATTCACTATTTTTTCGCGCAGCATTACATTACTTTCCCTGTACCACGTATATTACTCCGTACATACGATCATATACGGGAAAGTAAAAAAGCACCAAAAGTAAGGAAGATCGAAACCTGTGAAATGGTAAAAAAGTCTTGTATTGATATGTTGGTAAATATTTCTTGTTACATTTTTAAATGAGCTAACACATCAATTCTAGATTTTTTGCCACTTCACAGATATCGATCTTCCTTTCTTTGGATGCTTTTCTCGTCTGTACTGTAGTTTTCTGTGGGTTCACAATATAAAACGTTGGAAAAGCATCAGCTCTCTTTGTTTTTAGAAAATGAGTAAACAAAACACTTTGAAAGTGAGAACTACACAAGGTACAATTTTTAATTAATATGAATCATTCTTTTCCACAAATATTTTCTTCAGTAATTAGTATTCCATTTTTTTACTCTGGAAAAGTGTGTTTGTCCTATTTCATGGTTTCACCGTCCTATTAGTAATGTATACATATTCCGCGCGACAACATTAATTAATTGTCATCTCTAAATAAATTATTTTAACTTTGCTCCTCCTTGGGTAAGCCGAAAAAGCTGATTACTTTTTTTACAGTTCAGCGCCGAGCATCATCAACCACCTTTTTTGAATTAGAGCTCATTATAATAATACGTGCACACCGAATAAGTGCGATATTATTAGCAAAAACTAAGCAAATGTCCCCTTGTGCTACATATGTTTTTGCTAATTATACAGACACCAAAATATATAACGATCAATACCGAAATAAAATACACCTTCACACAACAAATGCCAGGTCATACAGCAGTTTACACGTTTTCAATATGGCGACCATGCGAATCACTTACTAGTCTGGCTTTTGCCTTCAGCTCGAACATGTAGGCTGGCCTTGTAACAGCTGCCGTAAGCCGTAGTCGTGTATCTGACCAGCACATGGACTGTGGGTAGCTTTCCTTACTATTACCTATTCTATGATCCCGCAATTTTCATCCATGTTTACTTGACACTATAGTGGAGCTGCAGGAAATTATAATGACACATATTACGAAAAGCCGGGGAATGCTCTATCGCCGACTGCGCGTACTATCCAATGAGCGCGCTGCTCAACTGAGCGTGCGCCGGCATAATACTGTGATGTTCATCGAGCTGCGCGTCGAGGATATACAGGGAAGTTCATGCCCCAATTCATAAATTCATATGCCCCTGTTTCTATCAATAGGTAATGGTCTAACGAAATTGTGGAAGAGGAATTTTGATACACCATTCCCTCTTGATTATACATATACATAAACACAGTATTGCGTAGTATTATGAGCAAGAATGTGATGTTGCAGCTCAAATAATTTTCTATTTTATTTGAGTATTTTAATGCTAATTGAAGAATTTTTGTTTCTTTGCAGAATTAAATATCAGCCACAATGGTTTACGATCATAGTCTACAGATGTCGCTTCCGAAGCTTCTGGATCTCGCTCTGGGATCCCCAGAGGTAAATACCAACTAAAAACTGCTTTAAAAACTTAAAGAGCTTTTGCTTAACAATGCTTTGCATGTCAAAATATACTAGAAGTGAAATACTAAATGTACGAAATGTACTAAAAGTGAAAGTGTAATGGTGTGATTTTTAAGCAAATAATACTTCGACGCCAATGGAAATTGTGGTTGCAGTCTTTAGTTTAAAATTGAGCGTGATACTTGGTGAGTTTTACTGTACAAATCTTACCTATGAATTCTCATAAGTAATATCACGAGAAGTGCTGTGATAACCGGTAAATCCATGACTCGTTTAGCGAGGAGGCTGTCATTCAGCTCCGAGTTACCTCTGCTTCCTGGAAAAAACGTATATCCAAGGAAAATATGAATAAAAGTTTAATGCAGAATCGAATGGGAACAAAACTTTCAAAAAATTGTGACAAAACTACTTACAAGGGCATTTATTAAAAACACAAATATTAAAGTTATGAAGATGTTATGTCTTCGAATTCAACGGAAGTATTTGAAATGGAAGACGCAGAAGCCTAAATTAGACGCGGGATTCGTCGATTTCGAATGGATTGAACATACGTTCGCACTCATTAAAGTATTTTCATGTATCTTTTTAGTTTTAACGTTCCACATAATTCGGATACCATATTCTTGTACTCTTCCGGGATCCAATTTTTTCTTTAATTTCTTGTAAGAATAGATTAAAATACACTTAAGTTGGTATAAGTCCGATTTTCTCGGATAACTCTGAATTTTCGAAAATTGTAAATTTTTTTTTCGGCGTCTTCCTACCAATACAAAATTGAAGAGAGATATTTTTCCTTTAAATGAAATTTAGTGAGTTCTTTCATAAAAGTCTTGTACATTTTTTGAAAAATTTATTGGTTTTCGCGCAAAATTGCGTGCAATATTTGCAATTTTAAAAAATTACAAAAACAAGATTTTCTCAAAATTGCTCTAATTTTTTTCTTTAAACTTTCGGTAGGGATTGTGCTATATGTACTCTATGGGATGACATAAACGCCCAATTGCTATATTCTTCTGTTTTTTCAAAAATTACAAAAATGTAACCTTTTTGACTTCTCTCACGTCGTTAGTATTTACATCAGCGGCGATTTTTTCTTATTATTACATTTATGAGTACATGTATTTTTAAATAATTTTTAATAACGTTTCTCGAAAACTCAACTGTTTTCTATGAAAAGCTTCTCAAAATTCCGCCTTTCCAGAGTCACTCAAACGACATCTGATAAATGGATCCAAATTTTTTCTTCGACTTCAGATTAGGTTCAGGTAGTTTGTAGTTATGTCATTGCATTATTGTAATGTAGAGAACTAGTTTGCGAAAGATTTAGATGCGTTTAGTGAATTCAAAGTAAGAATTTGGGCAATTTTTCTTGTGACTTTAACATCACATGGCGAATAACCAGAATTATGTTCGACGAATTACTCGTGAATTTGGTATAAGACATTGTCTATAAAATAAAGGAAATGCTAATACAACAACTAATCTCATACAAAAGATAAAGGCAAAACGATAGGAAAGTCGAAAAAAACTAGAAAACATGGTAGAAAGATTCGTTTCTAGCATGGGTACTACAATAATTTTTAACTACATTCCAAAGTCAAAATATTACTGGGTGCTTCAACAATGTATACAAATGTATAATAAACACCAAATAAATGCACAGAACCGTTGCAGTCATTTCAAAGTATATTGAAAATCCAGGTGTTTTAAAGGCGGGGAAAATGGTTCTTAGTTTTTTAACTGCAGCCCAGCAATCGAAAAAATCTGAAAAAATGCACAACAATTTGTGTTTTTAAGAGGAACCTTTGACATTTTTTTCGAGCCTGTTCCAGACTTCTAAGACACAGTAAAAAATATTTCTTTTAATGTTTTTTCAAAAATATTTTTTTGTGTTTGAATTTGGGCTGAGAAAATACTGAAAAATATTTTTCTGATAATACAAATAATTTCTTATTTATCATATTTTTTCAGTCAGATAAAATAGTGTTAAGTTGGCGAACAAATTGAAATGAAAAAAACGTTTTTGGCTGTAGAGGGATGGGGGTGGTGGAAAGGGGGCTAAGAAACCTTTCAAAAATATTATTTTTATGTTAGAATTATAGTGCAACTACTCATATGTAATATAGTTGAGGGGAACTTTCTACCATCTTATCCGGGGGTACCCTTTAAAGCAAAAATTTGGAGCCGTTTTTGAGAAAATTTTGCAAATATCCGGGGAGCTTCATGTAAAGTACCCCCAAAAAATTGATTGTTTTTCAAAATCTCAGAGCGTAGACTCAGGCCAGATGAAAAGTTTTTTTCAATTGGAAAAAATCGTACGCATATTTTAGGTGTTAGTGTTGTTCCCGTACACCGGACCGACGGACGTTTTGCTTTCAATGGTTTTTCGGTATCAAGGACCCACAAAACTGGGATTTTGACTAGACCACGTGTTATAGGATTTTTTTCTTAATTTAGCAACTAGATTTATCCAGTTTTCGTTATCACGGCTTGGCAATGATTTTTTTCTGGCGAAAATTCGCCGTTTTTTTACGCAGCTTTACTTAATTTTCCTTTACTATGTATATTACTCCCTATATACGTACGTATACGGGAAAGTGAAAATGTACATGTCTATCGGTATAATACTATGGAGAGACCTATTCTTCAGTTCTTAGACTGTAGATGTTTTCAGACTTAACTTAAAGTACTTCTCTTCTAAATGTCCCAAATAGTTTTTAACTGTACTTTTGAATTTATGCAAATTGAAAGATTTCTCAATTACCCGAAATGGCTTAATCATGGAATTTAAAATTAAGTGTATTCGTAAGAAATAAATAGTGCATATCCTATTGTGGACAGAGAATTATTTTAAAATCAAATCGTTCTTTTAATGCCATAATTTTCT
The DNA here is from genome assembly GCA_031308135.1 of Acheta domesticus. Lineage (NCBI taxonomy): Eukaryota > Metazoa > Arthropoda > Insecta > Orthoptera > Gryllidae > Acheta > Acheta domesticus. The sequence goes on from JAHLJT010001600.1 coordinate 46,156, forward strand.
CAATTTTATTGCAATCTCTTCAAGCGCTCAATTCCATTCATTCGCGGCAAAGTTATTTTTGAAGCATCATTGAGAACTGCTGGTAAAACTTCATACTTATCCGTTTTGAATTCGTAAGCTTTTTGTACTCCCACGACATTGTTTCAAACAGTTTTCAAAAGAATAGCATTTTTGAAGTTAATAAATCAAGGATATCTCAGTAATATGATTTCCTTCTGTACAGTATTCATAATTCACATTAATAACGTAATGCAATATTAGGTCGGAGCGGTAAATTTTAACATCCTTCACACTCTTCTCCATGTCATGATAAACAAATGGAATTGACGACAACTAAAGCTGAATTTATAGACTCGGATGTGGACAGAATGCAGGTACTCTAAAGGACTAAATGATATACATATAAGATACATTTTATTTATGGTGTACTTTATTTTCCTTTTACACATAAAATGACTGCTTTATAATTTCCAAATTTTGAAAAATTGAACGACCCTTAAGTTTTCAGTTTTTCAATTGTAATTACAATTGAATATTGCAATTATACAGGGTGTCCAGAAGCTTCCGTTACAAAAAATACCACAAATTCTGTGATGCCAGACATAAAGAATGACATAAAGAAATTTTTAAACTCAATTTTCTCATAGACAAAATTTTTTCCGGAAAAAACTGGACCTGCCATTCTTCATGTCTGGCATCACAGAATTTGTGGTATTTTTTTGTAACGGAGCTTCTGGACTACCTGTATTTTACGATCACTGATTGTTGCCATAGTTATGAATAGAACTTTTAAACGTTTGAATACATGTTATATATCAGTTGGCCCATTAGTCAGCTGAAAAACAATTATATTTATTGTATTGCAGCAGCAGAGATGTAGGTTAGAATACATACACACTCGTACAACTAGTTCTTTTTCATGAAATGTGCACTTAACTCCATCCT